>NXFB01000087.1:65424-77877 GCA_002525835.2 Ipomoea batatas
CAAATGGCATGTAGTGGCCTCCCTCAAATGAAAGGTCATGAGTTCGAGCCTCAGTGGAGGAGATATCGAAATTGACTCTTTGTTCTTCAACAGGTTGAGAAAAGTATGAACAAAGTATGAACAGATACTACAATGTAATAGAGTCAGTTGTATTCAAAAATATATATATATATACTCGAGTGGTGGATGTAGATTTCCCTTGTCATCCAATTTTTTTTTAAATTTCAAATATATATTCATTTTACAAATAAAAAATAAACCAAATTAAAGTATTCATTCATATCAATGGCTGATAACGGGAAACTCCTCTCCTCTCAACGTTCCACTGAAGATCAAGATCTCTTGGAGCGTAGTACTAAGAAATCGAAGGTGAATGTTGGCAATCCGGGCTTCAAGGCTATAGACACTGTTATGGAATCGCCGCTGACTCCGACCGACGGGGACCCTTTGAATGGTTTGACGAATAATGAGATGGAATCGCCGTTAGATCCGATTGACGGGGACCCAGTGATGGGTTTGACGGATAGTGCGATGGAGACTCCGATGCCGGATGTGGGGATGGATGCTGATTCCGAATCCTCATCTGCTGTTGACGTGATCCCGGAAACTGCGGCTGGAATGGTTGATCAGACGGTGCATAAGGGATCAGGGGCTAATCCTCTGGTATCTGAAGAGGTGACGGCGGGGGTGCCGGACCATCGCCCTTCTGTGGGCGACAATCCGCGGCATCATCGTTCCTATTTGGATTCTGTCGTAGGTAATGGTTCAGATACTGCACCTTTCCTTATTGCTAATGATAATGAGAACGCGCTTCTGGCTGGGGATGATGAGACTGATCCTCGGGCGGTGGATGATGATCCCACTTGCCCAACGATTCGGTTGACAGATCAAGAGAAGGAACGGATACGGGAGCCGTGGCGGAAGTCTCTCATCATTAAAGTGATGGGACGGAGGGTGGGCTATGCTTATTTGTCATGACGTTTGAGCGCGATGTGGAAGCCTAAGTGCAAAATGGAGCTGATTGCCCTTGAGAATGACTATTTTTTAGTCAAATTTGGCTCGGTTGAGGATCTTGAATTTGCCATGTTTGAGGGTCCATGGATGGTCCTCGATCACTACTTGATCGTCAAACAGTGGGTGCCAAATTTTGATCCTTTGACGGATAAAACTGAAAAGGTCCTGGTATGGGTTTGATTTCCTAATCTACCGGTGGAATATTATAATCTTCTTACTCTGCGGCGTATTGGGAATAAGCTTGGTAGAACGGTTCGGGTTGATCATACTACAAGCCTAGTCTCGCAAGGTAAGTTTGCCCGAGTGTGCGTGGAAATCGATCTGACTAAGCCCCTGATTTCTCGTTTTACTTTGGAGGAAAAAGTGTGGCAGGTGGCATACGAAGGTATGCACCTGGTTTGTTTCTCGTGTGGGCGATATGGGCATAGGAGGGAGGCTTGTTCTGAGGTTCCTTACGTTGCAGATGTGGTTGTGGACACTCCATCAGTACCGGCAGCAGAACAGGGCGCCAGACGTGCTGTTTCTAATGGTGGCGGTGCGTCGGTTAGGAATAAGTCGATGCATTGTGCTGCTCCTTATGGTTCTTGGATGATCGTTACGCGTAAGGATCGTGGGCAGGTGGGACGACCGGTCGGGCAGGGACGGCAGGGTGATAGAGCGAGTAATCGCGATAAATCGGCTACTAATACGGCTGCTCACAGAGCTTCGGGCTCCAGGTTTGCGTTACTTGATGCCGATCCATCTGAAGAAGACCAGGACTTGGCTCAGAATAATGGACAATTGCCCACTGCTCGAAATGGTGCATCCTCGGAGAACTTAGTGAATGCTCAGAGTCCCGCAGCGTAGTCGCCCTCTATGGGTGGGAGATCGCGCCGTGCAAATGTTATTGCGAATGAAAAACAGATTCTAAACGATGTCCCTTCAGCCCAGGTTTCGGCCAGAGAACAGGTTCCTTCGGGAGGTAATGTGTTGAGAGGTTCTTGTTCACGGCGGGTTGCCGAGGAGGATGAGCACGTGGTAGTCCGAGGTGAGCAAGGAGGCAATGTGATTGAATCTACAAGGGTTTGCACTGGGGATCATTTACACGCTGCTACGAGCACCAGTGTCTACCCTCCGCCCGAACACCATGGGGATCCGCCGGACGGTTTTGATTTTGAAGGGGGTGTGGTCATGGACATAGAGGATAATCACGAGGCTACTGCGGGGGAGACTGATGGGTCTCCTGCTCCTGTTTGAGTTTGTTTTGCTTTGTGTTTTATCTTTCGTTTCCTTTTTGGTTTTCTTTCCCTTGTTTTTTTGTTTTATGAAGATTATTGTTTGGAACTGTCAAGGCGCGGGTGGCAAGGCTTTCAACCGCGTCCTTAAAACTTTTGTTCAGACCCATAAACCCGCTGTTCTTGGCCTAGTTGAACCTAAGGTTTCCGGTTCTCATGCGAATGCTATTTGCACGAGACTGGGTTTTTCGGATTGGGTTCGTGTCGAGGCGGTGGGTTTTAGCGGGGGTATTTGGATTTTTTGGCATGCCACTACTCATGTTGTGGTTCACTTTACTCATCCTCAATTTGTAGTTTTACAGGTCGGTGTGGATCCAAATGATTACTGGTTCTTTACAGTAGTCTATGGAAGTCCTACTCATCATCTCCGTAGACGTCTTTGGAGTGAGCTTCAGATGACCAAGCGGGGGATCACGGGTCCTATGCTGATTGCTGGGGATTTTAATTCTGTTGTTACTCAAGATGAGACCTCTAACTATTCTGCTTTCTCGTTACAGCGGAGCTCGGAGTTTGCGGATTGGATCAACTCTGAAGGTCTAATTGACATGGGCTTTCAAGGTCCGAAGCTGACGTGGGTTCGGAGTGACCAGTCAGGTTTCACTAAAGGGGCGAGACTTGACCGGGCTCTTTGCAATGTTGCTTAGAGACATCGTTTCCCGGAGGCTATAGTCACGCACCTCCCTCGGATTTCATCTGACCACGCCCCCATCCTTATTAGGATTGAGGCAAGGGATGTAAGTTATAACAGGGCTCCATTTCGTTTCCAAGCTGCCTGGCTCACAGACCAGCGTTTGAAAGATGTAATACTCAACGCTTGGCGTCCGAGCTCGGGGTTCACGGACAATATTTCGGCCATTACTGATGCCCTTTTGGATTGGAACAAACACGTGTTTGGTAATATTATTCACCGTAAGAAAGTTGTTCTTGCGCGTCTTAATGGAGTGCAGCGTCAGATTGCTCATAACTGCCATGGTGGGTTAGTAAAGTTGGAACAAAAGCTTTCAGCGGAGTATCAGGAGATTCTCTATCAAGAAGAACTCCTATGGTACCAGCGGTCACGCGAAGACTGGATTGTTTCTGGGGACAGGAACACGAAATATTACCACATTGCTACGACTATTCGCAAATCTAGAAACACTATTTCAAGTCTACGAGATGGGGGTTGTGAATGGATTACGGATGATGAACTTCTCAAAGCACATGTTCAAACTTTTTATGTCAATCTGTTTTCGGACTGCTTGGCGGAGCAAAGGGGTACTAGTTAGGAGGGTGTGTTTCCCGTGCTCTCACATGATGTTTGGAGGGTGTTTAACCAGGATATCTCAAAGGAAGAGGTTCGCAATGCTCTCTTTGATATGGCACCGTTTAAAGCTCCCGGACCTGACGGTTTCCATGCCGCCTTTTACCAGCGACTGTGGGATGTAGTAGGTGATAGTTTGTTTGACTTAGTTCAGAATTCGATTGTGACAGGTTGTTTGCCGGATGGTTTAAATGACACCCTACTTGCACTTATTCCTAAGGTTGGTACTCCGGAAACTATTCGGCAGTTTCGCCCTATTAGTTTGTGCAATGTGAGTTATAAGGTGATTATGAAGACAATCACGAACCGTTTCAAACGCATTTTACCAATGTTGGTAGGTCCTTTTCAAAGCTCGTTTGTTCCGGGTCGGCAGATTTCTGATAATATACTGGTATATCAAGAAGTGATGCACACAATGCGGACGAAACGAGGTTCTACCGGTATTATGGCAATCAAACTTGACTTCGAAAAGGCTTACGATCGCCTTTCGTGGCAATTTGTTGATACTGTCCTAAAGGAAGTTGGCCTTAGCTCGATGTGGGTGCAGGCGATTATGTGTTGTATAAGGACTGCGCGCCTATCTGTGAACTGGAACGGTACTCGTTTATCTCCTTTCCGCCCAGAACGGGGCCTCCGGCAAGGGGATCCGATGTCACCGGCCATTTTTGTTTTGGGTCTGGAGAAGCTATGTCAGATGATCACTCTTCGGGTCAATTCGGGGGTTTGGAAAGGAGTTCATTTAGCACCCGGGTGTCCTACTCTTTCACATCTTTGCTTTGCGGATGATATGGTTTTGTTTGCTGAAGCTTCGATTGATCAGATCGACGTTTTCAAAGATTGTCTGACGCGTTTCTGTGATGCCTCCGGGCAACGGGTCAGTTATGAAAAATCTCAGATTTTCTTCTCAAAGAATACGGATTCCGGCATTGCTGCGCAAATTTCGAGCCAACTCAATCTAGAATCAACGAATGATTTGGGCAAGTATCTAGGGGTGCCCTCTATTCATGGCCGTGTTACTTGTCGTTCTTACGCTGCTTTGCTTGATCGTATTAATCGACGCCTGGAAGGATGGAGAGCGAAGACCTTATCCATGGCAGGTCGGGTGACTCTTGCGAAAGCTGTGCTAAATGCCATTCCCTCGTACACTATGCAAACGACGGTTTTGCCCAAGGGAGTCTGCCAGGGTATTGAACGAGCTATGCGCCGGTTTATATGGGGAAATGATAACAATGATTCTGGGAACGGTCGTTTGTATCTGGTTGCTTGGAATACAGTTGCTAGTCCTAAAGAATCAGGTGGCCTGGGTATTCGTAAGTTGCAGGAGTTGAATATGGCTTACATGGTTAAGCTGGGGTGGCGGCTCCAGTTGGAAAAAGATAGCTTTTGGGCCCGAACCTTAAGTTGTAAATATAAATATGGTCGGTCGGCGAACCCATCAAATGTTTGGAGAGGCATTATTGCGGCCACTCCGTTTCTTGAAGCTGTTTTGGTCAGAAATGTAAGAAACGGGAAGGACACTCGTTTTTGGATGGATAAATGGATCGAGCCGTACCCGCTTTACCAACTTCTTTGTACGCCTCTAAGTCTACCGGAGCTTTATGCTCCTGTTGAAGATTATTGGGAGGATGGTCGTGGATGGAAGTGGGAATGCTTACAGAGTCTTCTGCCTATGACTATCTTGAAGACTTTGGCTTCCTATATTTTGCTAAAAGATGACCCAGATAGTGATAGTGTCGGGTGGCATCTCGAACGGGATGGTTCTTTCTCGTTGGCTTCTGCTTACGCTGCTGTTCTTCCTCCGGCTCAGTCAGTGCCTACAACGAATTGGTTGAGGATTTGGGAGCTCAACTTGCCTCAGCGAATCTGTTTTTTTCTTTGGTTGCTTATGCATGATCGAGTGTTGACTAACGTTGAACGTGGACGACGACATCTTACGGCTAACACTTTCTGTTATCTCTGTGCAGGACAGCAGGAGGACCGGGATCATCTGTTTCGGCGTTGTCATGCAGCGAAGGCTATTTGGAGTGCGGTTTTACAACCTCAGGTGCTTGATGCCCTTGACTGTCTCGATTGGGATACCTGGCTGCTGCTCAACATCAAGGGTGATGCCTCCATTGGCTCTAGCAAGGACTGGCCAGTCCGGTTTGCCATTCAACTCTGGTGGATGTGGAAGTGGCGTAACAATGCCATTTTTAATGGTTGTAGTCTCCCTTTGGCCCAGAAACTGTTGTGGATTGCACGGCAAGAAGTGGAGTTTTCGGCAGCCTTCACAGCGAGACGTGCTTCGCCCCAGGTGCAAAACCAAGGTGCTGTTGTCCTCCTTTCTTGGAAGAAGCCTCCTTTTGGCTGGAAGAAACTCAACATCGATGGGAGCCGCGCTGCTGCATCTGGGGCTGCTGGGTGTGGTGGCGTGATCCGGGATCACCACGGGAAATGGGATATGGGTTTTCAATACCATATTGGGCACTGTTCATTAGAGATGGCGGAAGCATGGGGTGTGTTCCAAGGTTTGCAAATGGCACTGAGGTTTGGAACGAGGAGCTTGATTGTGGAGTGCGATTCGCGAACAGTGGTTCGAATGTTGCAGGGCGACATTCCCTGCCATGGTAGTGTGCAGAATATTATTAAGCGCTGCCGTGATTTAGCGAAGGGTTTTGAGCGGGTTTCGTTCGTACATGTCTTTCGGGAGCAGAATCGTTTAGCCGACTGTCTTGCAAAGAATGCTTTAAGCATGTCAGCCGGCTTGACTCAGTTTATAGAGGTTCCAAGTGATTTACGAGATATTCTTCGAGAAGACCAGATGGGGGCAAGCTTCCATCGGTGGGTTTGTTCTGATCGGGGTATCAGTTAGTCTGTAACTCCTTTGTTATCCCCGGGCTTATGCCCTCTTTCTCTATCAAAAAAAAAAGTATTCATTCAATTTTTCTCTAAGATATGTAATTAAGTTATTTACTATTATGCTAAAGACCTTGTGGTCAAGTGGCACTCGGTGTCCCAATTAACACTCCCACATGAATAGCTATGAATTATTAATTTATTACTATTTTTAATGATAACCTATAACTCATCTGTAAGTATGTAATGCAGAATACCAACGAATAAACACTATATTTAACTAGGGAATTAGGCAAGAGACAATTACTCCTGATAATACTCCTAATAGATATAATGTAAAAATATGAACGCACCAAATAAGTACACCAAATATTTAATAACGCAGTTCGGAGAACACTCCTAATCTGCGGGGCCACGCCCAAAATTTTCCACTAGATCAACCCGCTGGTTTTTACAAGTACAAGGTTCAACCGATTTACAAAACTAGGCCTACCACCTATTTTAACGCCAACCTTATACAATAACTCAGTAAGAAAATTTTCAATACAATTTGAGCTAATCTATCAATTACACAAATTGTATGCCAACCTGGATTTTGACACAAGGTGTACTAGTACTGCGCAGAGCTGCTTCTCCAAATTTAGTACTCGTTTCTAGACCCGAACATTTGAAGTTTCTTTTGTGTAGTCACTGACTCTTGAATTGTTACTCCCTGAAACTTCACTTTGATCTCATTACAAGGCTCCCCTTTTATAGTGTTTGTAGAGCCTTGTTTTTAGGAGATCCATCCCATGTTCAGACACTTTGCATGAATATGGGAGAGAGAAATAATATGGTTCACACAAAGTATTTTAGGAATAAATCTTTGATTGCCACTTGCCAGACTCATCACACACTCTTCATCTGCTCCACACATTTTCATATCCATGCATTGCATTTTCCCATTTCATTTCATTTTGTGCCACATATCCATCCTTGCATGTATATTTCTTCTTCTTTTCTTTTGTGCCACACACATATGCATGCATGTTAATTACATCAAAACTTATTTCTTCCTTTCATGGATCAATATATGCCAAGTACATAAAAACAATAATTTTTGTACCAACAATCTCCCCCTTTGGCATATGCTGATCAAACAAACTCCAAATATCATGACTCCCCCTTACTTTGTACTCCCCCTTTGTATACTCCCCCTGACTTGCTTGCTTTGAACTACCCTTTCGTATACTCCCCCTTTTGATAAACAAGTGCCAAAGGCATCTTAAGCATAGTATTAGTGAAATAATAAAGTTGGAATTCAATTAAGAGCAATACATAAGTAATAAGTAGATAGAAGGGAGTGTAACAATGTTCTTAAGGGCTTGTAGTAGTTTATCACCGATAGGATAGATTTTCTAGGAAGCATATGTGTAGATATGGAGTGCAGAAAAGAGGCCGCGAAAAGGATATCACATTAGACAGCTTTCTCACCGGACTCTTCTCAGGTTCTTTTTGAACCATATTAAGTACGGGTAGCCCTCTTCTAAGTGAAACGTACACTAGATAGCTTTCACACCGTACTCTTCTCAGGTTCCTTTTGAACCATATTAAGTGCGGGTAGCCCTCTTCTAGGTACAGCCCCAAAAAAAATGTAGCATGAGACATCGGCAATACAACATTTGGCAATAAAATGGAATTTTGGCCGCGCATACAAGAAGAAAGCAATCGCAATCGCAAACAAAAAGTGCAAGTATATCTGTTTCGGAGCACGCAGAACAAAGCAGGATTTCAAGGTTTGAGCTTTGTGATGGATAAATCAAGTTATGCGAAAGGGAAAGAGTGTTTGACACAGGTTCTATCCACCAACTACAGATATACTACTGCATGAAAAAATAACAACATTATTAAATCCACTAAGACCAAAACCGAGAGAAGTTACCCATGGACTAGTCATCAACGAGAAGGGGAAGCCGGTGAGTCATCATTAGAGGATGAAGCTGAAGAGGACGCAACCTCAGAAGGAATATCGACATTCACCGCGTCTTCACGACGAAGCCTTTTCAGAATATTGTCAATCTTTACACGACGACAGGCTAGTCTCTTTTGCTCGTCATGGATGGCAACCAACTCTTCTTCAAGAATGTGGATAGTCTCGACTATGGCACCATCAGATGAGGACCGAGTCTGGTGGTGGGAATCGTCAGGAGCACCAAGATCATCAACATGAGTCGCATGTAATAGGCGATGATCTACCTTAATAGGTAAAGATTGAGCCTCATAGTCCTCGGTATCATGCTTCTGAAATCCCTGTGAAACAAGAATACCATAAATAAGGTTAGGTAAAATCAGCTCCTTCCTGTTGTTTGCACCATTCCGAGCGTCTAGTATCTGCTGAAAGAGCAATTTGCCGAGATTAAACTTGACACCCTGGTCAATTTTGTAGAGAAGCACATCCATGGATCTCTTGACATAGGAATGATGTTTGGTCGGCATCCAATTCATACAAGCAATCTTGTGCAGCAGTGCGAAGGATGCAGTGAGGTCGACAGCCTTAATAGTATCCTTTGTAACCCATCGAGTTTTAGCCCCACTTGTCAACTTGGCAGTAATCTGGTCCATATCCTCAACAAATTCATCATCAGAATCAGCAGACCAAAAGTAATGATTGATACTAGCTGGACCAAAATCAAACAATCGACCTCGAATATAAACTCGGTTGTGACAGACTAATTCCGGAGCCAGATTAGCATAAAACTCATACACAACGGGTTTAACAAACTGGTCAATTGTAACCACAGAAGTAAACAATTGGCAAGATTTTAATTTACCAATAAGACCCGTTTTTGCAGTAAAATCACTAATCACAATCCTCTTCTGGCATATAAAACTTTTGACAGACAACGAACGATGGAAGGATGATAATGCAGCACAGTAAAATAAATTAGAGAAGGCATTATCTGAGAGAGGTTGTAAAGGCTGGAGGGGAGAGTACTCTGATGATTCACTCGTAGAGATTTGTTGAGTAGAAGGAGGGCGTAACGGGCCTTTGCCAGCAGACTGTGGTAAGCGAATGGTTAGTTTCGGTTGCGGTTGATGTTGGCTGCTGTTATTTTCGGCCGAAGAACCCTCTACAGAACCGCGGCAAACAGGAGCATCTGTACGCAGGGCGGACGGGCTTAGCTGTGGTTGGCCGACAACAAAGGGCGAGGACGGTGGCTGATTACCGGCGGAAGAGGGATGCGGTGAGGATGACTGATCATCGGCGGCGGCTGGGCAGCGCGGTGACATGCCTTCGAACTGTAGGCGCCGAGCGACACTGGCCAACGGCGAGGGCGGCCGAGCGGCGGTGGTGGCGGTAGCCAGTCTGGACCGCGTCCTGTGAGCAATGGCGGCAGTCGACGGCGGGCGTTGCGGGCGTGACGGAGAAACGAAAAGAAAGAAAAGAAAAAAAAAAACGGAGAGACGAAGTGGCGTAGGTCTGATGCGAAAATTAAACAGAACAAAAAGGAAATAAAGGAAGAGAAAAACAAGTAAATAAAAAATAAGGAATATGAATCCAAAAAGGAAACTAGTAAGAGATATATGCAAACACCAACTAACAAAAGAAATTCAAAAAAAAAATATCTATATACATATATGTTATATAGTAAAGAAGTATGAACTGAATAGAAATACAAAGAACAAAAAAAATTAAATAACGAAACTAAGTGAAGAAAAATATAAATGTATATTTATAAGTATAAATAAAAAATTAAACGTATATAAAAATATCAGAATTATCGCAACGCACACAACCCAAGTTTGTGCCGTAATTCCTCAAATTTATTTCCGTCCAACGCTTTAGTAAAAATGTCTGCAATTTGATCCCCTGTTGGCACAAAGTCTAAACAAACAATATTATCTTCCACAAGGTCACGAATGAAATGATGTCGAATATCTATGTGTTTCGTTCTGGAATGAAGAACCGGATTTTTTGTTATGCTTATTGCACTAGAATTATCACAGTATAGAGTGATTACCTGTTGTGCAATTCCATAATCAGCAAGCATTTGTTTCATCCATATTAATTGAGCACAACTGCTACCTGCAGCGATGTATTCAGCCTCGGCAGTAGACAGCGAAATAGAATTCTGTTTCTTGCTTAGCCAAGATATAAGATTTGATCCTAGAAAGAAACAGCCTCCAGATGTGCTCTTCCTGTCATCGATGTTACCTGCCTAGTCAGCATCAGTAAAACCAACTAGTTGGGTGCTGGATTCGCTTGAATACCAAATCCCCAGCTCCAAGGTACCTTTAACATACTTTATGATTCTTTTGACTGCGATTAGATGTGATTCCTTTGGACTCGCCTGATATCTTGCACATGCACCAACGCTAAAACTTATGTCAGGTCTACTAGCTGTCAAATACAGTAAACTGCCAATCATGCTTCTATATGCACTTGGATCAACAGACTTCCCATCGTCATCTCGATGAAGTTTTATATGAGTAGGAAAAGGAGTGCGAACACTTTTGCAGGTGTCTAGTCCGAATCTCTTGACAAGATTGTGAGCATATTTAGTTTGAGAAACAAACATACCACTATCTGTTTGTCTAATTTGGAGGCCTAGAAAATAAGATAAATCACCCACCATGCTCATCTCAAACTCTCCTTTCATCATATCGACAAAATTGTCAGTATATATATCTGATGTGGAACCAAACACAATGTCATCTACATAGATTTGAGCAATAATTAAATTGGAACCGTACCTTTTGTTGAACAGTGTTTTGTCTACACTGCCTCTGGAGTAGCCCTTGTTAACTAGGTATTCCGTTAACCTTTCATACCAGGATCTTGGAGCTTGCTTTAGCCCATAGAGAGCTTTCTTCAGTTTATAGACATGATCTGGGTGTTTTGGATCCTCAAATCCTTTTGGTTGAGCGACATATACATCTTCTTTTAGGTATCCATTCAAAAATGCTGTCTTGACATCCATCTGTTTTAGTTTGATTCACATTGAGCAAGCAATTGAGATTAGAAGTCTAATTGACTCCAACCGTGCTACAGGGGCAAAAGTTTCCCCGAAGTCAATTCCTTCCATTTGACTGTAACCTTGAGCAACCAATCTTGCTTTGTTCCTTATCACGACCCCATTTTCATCCGACTTATTCCGGAAAATCCATTTTGTACCAATGACATTTACATTCTCAGGTTTGGGCACTAGATCCCATACTTGATTTCTTTCGAATTGCATTAGCTCGTCCTGCATAGCATTGATCCAGAATTCATCCTTTAGTGCCTCATTGACATTCTTTGGTTCAATCATAGATATGTAGCAGGAGCATCCCAGCATCTCACGATAACTTTTCTTTTCTTTGTCTCTGGTCTTGATTCCAGCGCTCATATCTCCGATGATATTTTCAGTAGGATGATTTTTCTGAGTTCTAGTTGAGGAAGCTTTGGTAACTTCGATCGGAGGTGGACTGCTCTTTTCTTGTTCGAGTGGGCTTGATGTATGCACAGGCTCATCATCGTCTGTCTGCGGTTGTTTCAGTAGTGCGTCTTCAACTGTGACATTCGTCGATTCCATCATTGCATTTGTTCTTTTGTTGAATACCCGATATGCTTTGTTGTTTAATGAGTATCCAAGAAATATGCCTTTATCACTCTTAGCTTCAAATTTTCCTCTCGGTTCCCTATCATTCAAGATGTAACAGATACTTCCAAATATATGAAGATATTTTAAGTTCGGAGTTCTACCTTTACAGATCTCATACGACGTTTTCTTGGTACCTGTTCTAATAAAAACTCTGTTAGTAATATGACATGCTGTATTCATGGCTTCTGCCCAAAATCGTTGTGATAGGTTTTTCGCAACTAGCATAACTCTGGCCATTTCTTGTAAAGTCCTATTTTTCCTTTCTACAACTACATTTTGTTGCGGAGTTTTAGGAGCCGAGAACTCATGCAAAATGCCTATTGTATCACAAAAGTTACTGAAAGCAGAGTTTTTAAATTCACGACCATGATCACTTTTTATCCGAACAATTTTATGTATGGAACTA
>NXFB01000087.1:148557-164504 GCA_002525835.2 Ipomoea batatas
ATGCATGCTGCATGCAAGCTCATTGGGGGGCAATGGCGGTGGAGGGTGAAATCCAAGATAGTGGAGAGAAAGAGAAAAGGGAAAACAAACGGGTGAGAGGACTGATGCGCAAGCGCAAACTCTTCGTTTGAAGAGGAGGGGTTGACAGTGTCAGACACAACTTTCTCTACTGATTATAGTCGAGCAAATGTCTGAATTTACGAATCAACAAAGGGGGATGCGACATGCTAGCGGGGTATCACAGACCAACTTCTTGCAGCCACGCATTCCTGACTTCCTCCAAGCTAGTGGCTAAAGACCACCAGCGGACCATCTTTGGTTCTATCTTTTTTATTGTGCTGTATTCTTGGTTGGGCAGCCTTGGGGTTGGGCATGCGCCAATATCATTCGACCAGTCCATTGCTGGAGCAAGCGGTCTAGTTCTCTAGTCTTCGAAGCTTGAGGATGGTGGGGGACTGGCTTTGCTTAATTCCCGGTCTTGATCACCCCTGACCGACCGGAAAAGGCTTCGTCCTGCTCAAGCTTGCTCGTACGTACTATGTATGTGCTCAAGCTGATATTGATTACTAATGACTTCATAACCGCATGAGCTACCCACCCAGTCAAAGTTTGGGTTGAGTAATGACAGATGAAGGATATTCGCTCTTCCAGGAATCGAAACAAAGTTGACTCGAGATTGTTCTGACCGGCACCAACGATGGCTTAGCAATATCCAAGCTTTCGTTGAACGAAAGGTCAAGGACGAACGCTGGTGGTCGGCAGTCTTTCGGAGGCGACAGATCCACTAATTAACTATGAATGTCACTGTTACGTCCGAGTCACGATGTACGCCATATTACTGGAAGGAAGGTCGGGTGGGCGGATTCTTTATGTTATTTTCCGAGCTTATGGGAGGAGCCTGACATCACTTCTATTCCCCGAAGAGTAGAAAATCATAGACGCTATATATATACTCGGATCGCATGCGACACTGCTGGCCATCAAGACACAACCGCGGGATTCAAGAACTCGTGCGTTCGGATATTCGCAAAGACGAGTGAATAAGATTCCCGGCCTTATCTGAGTCTATAACCAGAACTGAACTCCTGGCGGTTTCTCAACCAGTGTCAGGCACTCTGCCCGACCTTCAGGCTGATGATCAGTTCAGGACAAAGAAGTGTTGCTTCGTATATATGTTTGTGCCTAGAATCGGGCTTCTTGGTCGGTTCTTGGCCTTAGATAGACGAGATCGCGCACAGCTCTCTCTCCATTGAACAATGTCTTCATGACTCCCTGAACAATCATCAACCATGATATAAATGCTCGGCTGGCATGTAGCTATCAAAGTATCTAAACAAGCGTTCAAGCCTGGCCGGTTAGCTTCCTGATCGGTTTCCTTTCCTACTCAGAGCCTTGATGATGTGAGAACTGAAAGCTCTCACCCGATCGATCAACTACTTGACTGTGCACTATGAGACGATCGCGCATTCCCGACTTCTTTCAACCAATTTCTTCCCGGCCGACTTTCCCCGAGTAGAAGAAACTGTCGCAGCTCAGAAAGTTCATGTCTTTTAGATTTTAAAGGCAAGTGAGATCGAGCCGGCTATGATGCAACAAAGCAATTCTTAATCACTCCCAGGCGGATAGCCGCGCTCACACTCTTCTTAGGCTGGTAGTTCGAACCCGTTTTCAAGGTTATTGCTCGAGCATAAAAGTGAGCTCTAAGTCCATCGCCGTGCCCTGTTTTGATCACTAACAGTCAATGCATGACTCCTAAAGCCTAAGCAACCAGCATTCGAAGCAGAAACCATTTAAAACCACCGCCGGCCTATGAATCTTCACCGATCTGGTAACTGGACAGATCTCCGACCTTAGTTGATGAACTCCAGGCCACTAGCAAATCCAGATTGCGTGTGTACGTGAACTATGGGAGAGGTGCCCACTTGGAGACATGCACTACATGTTTCAAACCTTCGTCACCACACAGATATCAAGCCTTCGGACTAATCGATCGTAATAAAAGCAACACTGTTGAGGATTCGAGAGGCTGAGCTGACTTTTGTTTTCTCTTAACCCGAGTTTCAAAACTGACGTTACAAGAAGTCGGCTCCGATAAATCCCCCTCGCCCAGCATGTCTCTTGTCCCACAACACCGATCCGGGACTCACCAACCGAGCATTGCACGTAGCATAACAATTCGAATAAGCTGCTCGGAACCGAGCGCTGAGCAATTTCATTATCCGAGCTTCCCGCCGAGGTTTGGGTCGATTAGCGGAGTCCATGCGCGCATAAGTTCCCGAGCAAATGATCTAAAGCTCTAGTTAACACAAAGTTCAATACTTGGCAAAGCATGAAGTTTTTGGTCAGCGACATCATCCTCAGTTCCATGCACCTTTGTCTGCATTATCGAACGTGGTTGAAAAGAGGGGGTGCTTGCATGAACATTAATTTTAGAAGCCGACCTCTGTTTTCTTTAGACCATAACAGTATATCCCAAGATATGTGATCAAAGCACGGACTCCGTACTGTTTCCTCAGCTGTCACCTCGGGAAAGTGTCATCAAGCATGATCTAAGACACTGATTGCAGTAAACATGAATCCTAGACAAATGCATGATTCTCGAGCCATCACATGGGTCTACCTATCGCCACCGATTGGAATAAATGATCAAATACATTTAAAAGTATTCTGTCACCCGAGTCTATTTTGCAGGCTAGTGCTGAGACCCAATCCCCGAGCAGAACTCCAGAACCGTCGCTGAGTGCACCGATCACTATACTGGAGTTCACTAACCGGGCAGCTAGTCTCCGGCCATAGCCATCCCGACCATTTCCTTGCGCTACCTAGTGAGCTCTCCCGAACCGATGGTCGCAATTGCATGGTGAGATCTTGTGGACCTACCACCCAACCTCCGTCTGAAAGTGAACCATTCTTGTAGAGAATCATATTCTGGAATCTGGTTCATTATTTCGATAATTCCAACTTCTCCGGGTAATTTTGACTCAAGTTGGCCAGAGATCGATTTGTGGAGTTTAAGTTCTCGCAGACATGTTTAATCACCAGATTCTATTGTTTGAGGAGGAAGAAGGCCTGAGCTGCTGTGTCTTGACCGACCACTAACATGTAGGTTGAGAGCTCGGGAGACCGGCCATGAGAAGCAGGAAGCGGACCCTGCGCGGAGCAATAATTCGGAGCTCGATCCCAACCATAATCTCGGTGACCTTTGCTGTTGATACATAGGAGCATCGTTTACTAAAGTTTGCTTACCGTCAAAGTCTTTCACAAATCAGATTTTGAATCGACTTGTTGGCGCGTTCTGATTGGCCTGCGAGTGCTAGATTAACTTAGATTGCTGATAGGCGGGTGAGGTTTTCCACTGGAGGATTTAGCTGGCGGTCCGACCCTATGCGCAAATCATTTTTAATTAAAATCGTCTAATCTCACTATCGTCACATGTTCGAGAATCTGATCGGTTGAAGCAGAACTTTTCAGATTTCAGATCACCCGATCAGGTGATCTAACCATGAAGATGGCGCTAGAAGTACTGATTGTGATAATCAACACTGCAATGAAGTGAGAAAATCCTGATATGATCAAAGGAGATTTCCATGCCATTGCAGCTGACCGGGAAATCTCTGCCCCTGTCGCTAATCCCTTAACCCTGCAGTCTACACCGCTAATTCTTCCGGTTTTGCTCACACAAAAAGTTGCGGGCTCAGGCTTCCGACCGACGGATGATTTCAATCAGGCTTTTACGATTTCAGGTCGGGGCGTAGCCGGGCATTAATGCTAGAGAAAAAGAGAGATCGGTAATCATGACTTGCAATTAACTGACCAGGGTCGTCTTCCGATTTGCTGCTTAAAGTTGACGTTTGGCAGTTGGATCTTCCCATGCACGCGATGGGATTCCCCAAGGTGACACGTCTCTCTAGAGCTAATGTATTTACATATCTGTATTCTTGTAACCGAATGACCGACATAGCTATGGAAATTTACAAACTTTCGAGCTTGCCCGGCATATAAGGCTCCGCCGTCCTGCCCGTCCAGATTGTATTTGCCCACAGCAGATAGCCGACAATCAGTGTGACCGGTGCAACAAGATACATGCTCGGCGATGGTTGGACGCACAAATGGTTACCAAATGAATGATAACAGGTAGCTCAATTACGGATCACTTGCTCGGGAGATTATGTAGCTCGGGAAACCAACTTTAAGTTTGAGGGACCAGCCTTTGCCTTGAGAAAATGCAACTCCTATCGACTCCCGCCATCATCTTGGAAGGTCGGGAAGTGCATTCGGTCGCTTGAGTCTTAATTAGTCTTGCAGATGGGAGTAGATAATTCGCAGTGTCAAAATGTCGAGCCTGGCGCGACCTGAAGGTCGGTTATGGCACTCAAAATCGGAAATGTTTGATGCTTCTTGGGGGCCGACCTAAGCCCGTTCCCATCACAGTCGAGATGAATCAGTGACCGAGGGTATAGTGTTCCATCATCAGCCAAGTGACCTAGATTACCTCCGGTCATCATCGCCTCTGTCCATTCTGATTTCACCGACCAACAGAGCAACAACAACCATGACCACTTCTGTGTTACCCCGTGCGTTCAGGGCTCTCCCCGACCGTCACCAATAAGATGGAACCGAACCGACCACAATACAACTGACAAGGTGTCACCATGCATGGTCATGGAGGACTTTAATGCGTGCTTGCCCGACCTAAGACGTCGTTGAAGCTGGGAAAATAATTGTAGGCCTCCACTCCGCTTTATGCGGACTTTCTCTAAATCGAGAGAGTCAGTTTCTAATTGGCTTTAAAGTCTGGAACATGGATTGTTGCCGGTTAATGATGCCACAGTGATGATTATAGATATCCGGCCGGGTGATTTAGCTCGTTGTTCGGTCAGCAGCCAAACTGGATACATAGATTGTGTCGGGCAGCTACCGTAGAGTCTAGATTCTAAAATTTCATTATCAAAAATGGTGTTTCACTGATCGTTCAATGATCCATCCCGCACAAGCCTTGAACCTAGACGACCAGGACGACCAAGAAGATGCATGGCGTTATTTTTCCTAATGGCGCTGTCGAGCTCCAAGCATATGATTTGCAGTTTCAAAATTATTGGAATTATTGTTATAACTGTAATTTTGATTTACAAATTGCAGCGTTCCTAGCTTAGTGTTAGGAATTGTTGTAATAAATATTTGTACCAAGTCCGGTTAGGTCGGTCCATCCACCACCGGCGTTGTACGTCCGGGATTAAATCTCGGCATAAGCCCTACAAGGTTAGATGTGTACGAAGTCCGATTAAGATGGTACTGTCACCCTCGGCATCGTTAAGTCCGAGAAAAATCTCGGCACCAGTTCGGTCGCCGAGCCAAAGGCCGAAAAGGCGTTAGATCGAAAAGATCATATTCCGGTCCCAAGGGCCGAAGGCCGAAAAGGCATTAGATCGAAAAGATCATATTCCGGTCGCCAGGGCCGAAGGTCGAAAAGGCATTAGATCGAAAAGATCATATTCCGGTCACCAGGGCCGAAGGCCGAAAAGGCATTAGATCGAAAAGATCATATTCCGGTCACAAAGCCGAAGGCCGAGAAAGCGTTAGATCGAAAAGATCACATTCCGATCACTTGATCGAGATGCCCGACCAGAGGCCTTACGTACAATTTCTGGATCAGCGCCGATCTCTTGGTCGGAAGCCCGATCATAGGCCTTATGTTTTGATATCTGAACGGAAGCTCGACCATGGGCCTTACGTTTTGATATCTGGATCGGGGCCCGATCATGGGCCTATGTTTGATCTCCAAAGCGCTTGATCGGTACAATTCAAAATTCTTCATTCGTGTTAGTAGTGGGGGGCTACATTGATGGGTTTGTAGGGCAACTCCCTCGACCTACGGAGCTCAGTAAAACAATTCCCGACCGTAATGCCCTTCCCGACCATATCGACCCTCGCGGTCTCGGTAGACTTTCGGGTCTCCTAGCATCCCCCCACTTGGGATTCTCGGTGCCTAAACCGATCGTAAAAAAAGGGAAAAATTCCTCGTTCAAATGGTTTCAATTCTCAAAAACCCGTCATAATGATTGACGTGATAATCAAAACCAACCGAATGCGATCGGCTAAAAGCGATCTTATGACTAGGTAATCCGGATCGAGGTTTGACCGAGCTCAAAACAGCTACGAAGACGCACTCCCACTTATGATCGGCAGGATCAAATAGAGGTCTTTGAACCGTAAGTAACTCCAATCCGTTGGTTGGTAAGACTTGACCGATCTCAATCGCTAGATCTCATATAAATCCAATCCCCCGATTGGTAAAACCCGATCCCTAGATCGGTAGAGCTTGGTCTCTTAAATCATGTTAGAGACTCGATCCATAGATCGCGAGTAAATTCGATCCCTTTATTGGAAAACTTGAACCTCTAACTCGCAATTAGGTTCGACCTCCCGACAATCCGGTCGCTAGATCGGTAAAATACCACGAAACCAACCCTTTGGTCAGCGGAGTTCGGACGACCCTTATAGTCCAAAAGGCTGCTTACAGTTGTGCTCTTTTTTCCTTGGCTATGATTTTTTCCCAATGGGTTTTTTCTTAGCCCAAGGTTTTTAACGAGGCAACCAGCGCAAGTCATGGGCTATACGGTCAGTCTTTTAGCCCGAACACTTCCTCGTTGACATTTTAGGTTGTGCTCTTTTTTCCTTGACTAAGATTTTTTCCCACTGGGTTTTTTCTTAGTCTAAGGTTTTTAACGAGGCAACTGACGTAAGTCGCACGCTATGTGGACCTTTTTTCCAGCCCGAACCCTTCCTCGTTAGCTCGACGTCAGGGCACGGACTTGGGGGGCTACTTGATAGGGAATATACCCCGGGTATACGGCCTTAAGTATTTTGTACGTAGACGTATACGAGTACGGGTACTAACCCTATAAAAGGGACCTTAGCCTTGTAGGTGGGGGGACTTTTTCCCCTTGGTCTTCTTCTCTCTAGAAATCACCTAAAAGAAATGCTCTATCATCTTTCTAAACCATTGAAGAACAAGGAATAAAAGGATGACTTTGAGTTAAATTCTCTTGTTGATTCTACCCTGTACATATATTGCTATACACTCAAGACTTGCGGAACAATTTAGTTCCATCAACCTAAATAAAGCCAATGCATTTATTTTAAATTTCAAAGACATAAATATATTGTTTTTTTTATAAATACGGAGTATATCATTGCATTTCTCATTATATTAATAACTAGTATTTTCCCCGTGCGATGCACGGACACAATTTTAGAAATATTGTTTTAATATTATGATACTAAGTAGATTTTAGCTATTTTAAGTATAACTATACAATGTAATATTTAACATTTTTAAAAGAATAATTATGTTGTTCTTATGTTCATTTTAAAGTTTATTGTTTGTAATTTGTAAATTTACTCTCATTTTTGAGATACCGATGAAAAGTTGGTTGGCGAGGATCGATCAAAAACAACAAACATCCTGGAGACACTAAGCAAATGTAAATTCATTTTGAAGTAAATTAAATATGAAAGTTTAATACAATTTTTATTTTTTACAATTTTAAAAGAGATATTTGCAATTTTATTAAAGAGTTAATTCCAGCAATGGTCCTCCGACTATGTTGATTTTTCAAAATTAGTTCTCGACTTTTAATTTGGACAATTTAGGTCCCTTGACTTTTAGATTCTTTCCAATGTTAGTCCTTTCGTCAAATTTTGGTTACGTTGAGGTCAAATGAAGGGTTAAATTGTCCGTTCACCTGTTTAGTGTATTATTACTCGTATTTCTCCTGTCATATACGCTGTATATATGAATATAATCTCAGTCAAAGTCTCAATCGAAGCCATATAATCTCAGTCGAAGAGACTTCGACTAACATTATATTCATATATATAGCCTATAGGACATGAGAAATACGAATAATAATATACTAAACAAGTGAACGGACAATTTTACCTCTTCATTTGACCTCAACTTAACCAAAATTTGACGAAATGGCCAACATTGGAAAAAATTTGAAAGTTATGGGTTTAAATTGTCCAAATTAAAAGTCGGGGACTAATTTTGGAAAATCAACATAGTCGGAGGACCATTGCTGGAATTAACTCTTTATTAAAGGTTTAATACAAAGTATTTAAAATTATAAATTATTAAAAACATCTTATATCATATACAAAGTATATATTTTATTAACTTAGCTCTATAATTCATAAATAATGAAGGATTTTTTTTTTAATAATTTAACGGGGCTTATCAGATTTGAGTTTTATACAAATGATAAGCTAAGTAATTAAAAACTATTAATAACATTAAATTTCATATGTAAAAAGAAAATATGAACTTTATTCACTTGAAATTTTTTTATTTAATAATTATATTTATTTGGTTTGATAAAATCATAAATATAGTTAATTTGAATAAAAATTACTACAATTTAATAGAATCAGTAAAAAAAAATTAGTAATTACTAAAATACTCTAGAAATTTAATAGATAAATAATAAATAAATAAATTTGTATATTTCAACCAGGCATGTTTGAGGTTTTTTATTTTTTCCAATTATTATGCTAAAATATTAATATAATTAAATTTCATATATAAAAAAGAAATATGAACACCACGTCTCCACCCCATTTCTTCTGCCACTCGCTCAACGACGACCACGTCGCGCGAACGACAATATGAAGTCCGCCCACCATTTGCCGAAGTTGTTTTATGGCGTCTGGCTGGCAGAATATACTCTCCGGTGGTAACTTGCATGGAACTGGGTTGGTCACCGGCGTCTCACGGCTGTTCATTGAATAGAGACCGGTTGTCTCGTGGTTGGCAACCTTGAAGTTTGCATTGGTGTCTCTGCAGTTAATGTTGGGCGGTGCAATAATTATATTACTCCAACATTAATTTGAAAAGTAGCTTTGCATCTTTTGTGGGGTAGTGCATTATTATGCATAGGATATACCAATTGTGTTTTAATGCTTTAGTGTGTATTCCGTCGATTCATTAACATCAGCCATGGTAGAGGAATCTCACCCCAAAACCGAACCACAATATGAGCACATCAACGACGCTACTGTCTCCGTCGACACCGTTTCTCCGACTTCCATTATCAACGCGCCGTAGCAAAAAGCGTTACCGACCACTAAGCTCCCTTCCAGGCCTCGCAAAATCCGGAAGCTCTCCCCTTCTGCTGCCACGACGGCGGTGCGGAGCTCCGGTCTAGTATCTAGAATAGTCGCGCGGTAAGCCGGTAACTATCCTGCCACGGCGAGCAGGAGGACGGCATTCGCTACCTCCGATCCTCGGATCCTAGACTCGCCCTGCTTATTGACCTCCACCCACCCCCATCTCTCGAGCCCTTCCTACCCATTCTTATTCATAACCAATACTAATTCTAATGACTATAAACCAATACTAGGGCTGTGCAGAATCCGAAAAAACCGACGAACCCGACCGAACCGCCGCCCGAATAGCGACTACCGAACCGGGCCGAACCCGACTATTAAAAACCGAACTGATGCTTAAAACGACGTCGGTTAAGCAGTTGCGGATAGGATGGTCGAAAATTGCAACCAACCCGTCCGAATATCCAATCAAAACTAGGGTTATACGACGTCGTTTGGAGTTATAATATATATATCCCTAGATAAGGATTGAGACTCCCGTCCCTCCTCATTTGCGTAGTCGCGATCCCTCATTCTCTTCCTAGGGTTTTCTCAATTCTCTCATTTCTCTGAGACTTCTCTCACTCTCTCAGTCGCGAATCGCGATCCCTCTCTCTTCTCGTTCTCGAATTCTCTGAGAGTCTGAGATTCTAAGTTCTCTCGTTCTCCGTTGGTCACTTCCACAGTTCCACCCGGTGGCCGTTGGTGACTTGGTTATGTTCGACACGTCGACTGGTGGAAGCCCGACGCCCTACTGGTGCCTGGTGGAGTGGTGGACCGTTCGGCTGTTTGAGTGGTGATATCTGTGCTAGAAGCCCTTATTCTCCGGGGTATTTGTGAGAAAGGAAGTAGGTATTCAAACCCTAGTTTAATAACTTTGATAGTTTGATTTGTTAGCGGTTATGTGATATTTTGTGATATTCTGGTGGGGGCACTGACTCGTTGCATACTTGCATGTTTATTTCAATCCCAAGTTTAATAAAATTGATTTGTTAGCGATTTTGTGATATTCTGTGAATCTGTGATATTCTGGTGGGAGCACTGACTCGTTTCATGTTTATTTCAATCCCTAGTTTAATAAAATTGATTTGTTAGCGATTTTGTGATATTCTGTGAATCTGTGATATTCTGGTGGGAGCACTGACTCGTTTTATGTTTATTTCAAACCCTAGTTTAATAAAATAGATTTCTTAGCGATTTTGTGATATTATGGTGGAAGCACTGACTATTTGCCTCTTTTTTTTTTTGGAATTTTAACAATTTACAAACCCTAGTTTGATAACTTGATCAGTTATCATATACTGGTGGTCAAGTGGAAGCCCATTTTATAGAAATCCTAATAATGATGGACTAGGAATTGGGAAACAATAGTTGTATATTAATATTACAGTCTCCCAATCTGAAATTGAAATTTGAAACCCTGAATCTGGATTTATTTGTCTAGTACTCTAGAGTCTAGACTCTAGTCAAGTTTATGGATGTATGCCCTTAAATGTATTCTCAATAAATTTCCTAATAAAATAATTATGTGTTCTTGGAAAATGATGACACAAAATGTGTCTGATTCTAGAACTTTATGTGTAATTGTATGGTTGACTGAGTGATTGTCTGTCACTCTGTCCATTATTCTTGGTGATTGTATCCCAATATTGTCTGTACTGATACTTAGCCATATTTTAGATGGATAATATCAGTATGCCTGGTACTCCTGGTAGTCAACCACCCAATTCTTCAATTGTGGAACCTAGAGTGGTGGAAGCCCAAACTGTTGAGGCTAATAATCAACAGATTGAGCAACCTCTTGCTGCAGATTTTGGGAAGAAGAGGAAACAAGTTGATTCCACATCTAGAGTATGGGATCATTTTGTGAGAATAAAAGACAGTAATGATGTTATTATACAAGGGAGGTGTGTTTATTGTGCAAAAGTGTATAAGTGTCACTCCAAGAAACATGGTACATCTTCCTTAAGAGCTCATATGCTAAGCTGTTTGAAAAACCCTCACTCCAAGGATACTAGGCAGTCCCTTTTAACCTTTCAAGCAGTTACTACCTCTGATTCACCTGAAACTACTATGGGAGAAATAGGAGCTTGGGTATTTAACCAAGACTCAATTATGAGGGCATTGGTTGAAATGATAATCATAGATGAACTGCCTTTTAGATTTGTTGAGGGAATAGGTTTCAGGAGGTTCATTGCTGTTGCATGCCCTAGGTTTATAGTTCCATCTAGATGGACTATAAGTAGGAACATCCTAGCTGTCTATGAAGAGGAACCCTAGGTTTATAGTTCTATCTAGATGGACTATAAGTAGGGACATCCTAGTGGTCTATGAAGAGGAGAGACTGAAATTGAAGGCCTTTTTAAGGGAAACCAGTCATAGGGTTAGTATTACCACTGATTCTTGGACATCAATCCAAAAGATTAACTACATGGTTGTGACTGCCCATTTCATTGATTCAGAGTGGAAGCTTCATAAAAAAATCATAGCCTTTGTCCCTGTTACCTCTCACAAAGAGAAATATCTTGCAAAAGCCCTAGAAACTTGTTTGCTGGAGTGGGGGCTTAGGAATGTTTTTAGTGTGATTGTGGATAATGCCTCGTCTAATGACACTGCTATGGGGTTTCCTAAGAAAAATATAGTGTCTTGGGGTACATCAACTATGAAGGCTAAGTATATTCACATGAGATGCCTTGCCCATATCCTTAACTTGGTTGTTCAAGATGTTTTGAAGGAGTGTGATAGTTCTGTTAAAAAAGTTAGGGAGGCTATTAGATATGTTAGGAATTCACTTGCTAGGCTAAAGAAGTTCAGGGACTTGGCTGATTTGTTAGGAATTGAGCAAAGGTCTTCTTTGTGTCTAGATGTTCCAACCAGATATAACTCTACTTATTTGATGTTACAATCTGCTTTGACTTATCAAAAAGTTTTTGAATCTTGTGAGGAGTCTGATAGTTCTTTCAAATCTGACTTGGGTGATTCTGTGCCTGATTTTATGGACTGGGATTCTGTGGGCAATTTGGTGCAGTTGTTGAAATGTTTTTATGATATGACAGTCAGAATTTCTGGATCTTTATATGAAACAGCTAACGCATTTTCACTGAGATTTCTGATTTGTATTGGCTTTTAAATGGAATGGTGGAAGCTGGTGGGGCAGTGAGCTCAATGGGGAAAAATATGAAAGCAAAATTTGAGAAGTATTGGGGTGATATAGACAAGATGAACTTATGATTTTCTTTGCAAACATTCTAGACCCCAGGGATAAATTAGAGTATATGCCTACTCAAATTAATCATATGTATGGTGAGGAGAAAGGTAAGCCATACTATGATAAAGTGCTTGCTGGTTTGAAGGAGTTATTTGATGATTATTCTGTTCCTGCTTCTTCTTCTGTTTCTGCTTCTTCTGTGTCTGCTGCTGTTGGTAGTGCTTCTTCTGTCAGTTCTGTCAGTTCTGTGTCTGTTGGAAGGCCACATCATTTACTCAAGTCCCAAATTAAAAAACAAAGATTGGAATCTGGGGGTAAGAAAAAAACTGAACTGGTTATCTACTTGAGTGAGGCAATAGTTGAGGAGGATAACTCCTTTGATATTCTGAGATGGTGGAAGATAAATGCTGAAAGGTTTCACATCCTTTCTAAGCTTGCTAGGGATGTCCTAGCTATTCCAATCTCAACTGTTGCCTCTGAGTCTGCCTTCAGTACATTTGGGAGAGTATTGGATCCTTTTAGGAGTTCATTAACTCCAAAAATTGTGGAAGCTTTGGTGTGTACCCAGGATTGGCTTAGACTGCCCAATACTCCTCTATGTATTGAGGAAAATCTGGAAGAATTGGAGAGGTTTGAAAAAGGTAACTGTTTTAAACTTCATTTCATTTAGTTGTTTTACAGTTTTATATCCTTAATTTTGCATTTAATAATTTACATTTCTTATTTTGCAGAGTTAGTTGATGGTGGAAGTGGAAGTGGAAGTGGAAGAAATTTTGGTCCTACACTGGCTACAATTCCTGTAATGTTATTCTTTATCATTACTTGTGTCTCCATTCTAATTAATTGTCAATTTACTCAATTGCATTCTAAAATCTAATCTCAGTTGGTATTTTTTGAGGCCATGGTAACTATGTGTTATTAGTTGCTGGCTTGAATCCTTGATTGCACTGGTCCACTGTAAGTATGTAACTCTGTAACTGTAAGAGTGTAAGGCTGGGTAACTTTTTGTAAGTTGCTGCCTTATTTAACTCTGTTACTTTATTCTGTTTGTCCCTTTTATCAGTTTATGTGGCAAATGACAATGATGAAGCTTCCACCTATAATCTGAAAAGAAGGATTAAGTTGGCATGTTGCTCTATATTTATTGAAGCAATTTGTCCTTAATTCAAAATTGATAGGAAACAATGCTTACTGAGCCAAAATTCCAAGTATTAATACAATTGTGTTCTAATTGTTTTCAGTTTTCACTTTTCACTAACTTGTAAGTTGTAACAATTTACAGGAAGAAGAGTAGGACTTTCAGGTTTGAGCTTTGTGGATATAAGTTAGGGGCTTAGGGTTGTGCACTAACTTGTTGCTGTATTCATCAAACATTCTTTTCAGTTATCATCTATGATCTATTCAAATATTTTGTATTTAAATGTTTTGTAAGTTGTAACTATGTAACCCTTTTGAGTTTTGCCTATTTCTCTTTTGGTCTGTAATAAGTAATAACTTGTAGTTATAACTTAGAATTAGTTAGTACTTAGCACTTAGTACTTAGGTCTTATTGTCTTAATGCTTAATCGTAACTCATAAGACCTTGGTACTTAGTGTTTACTATTTTGTATATGTCTAGTGTTTACAAGTATAGTAATTAGTATGATATTAATGTATATATTTAATTTTTGAGATTCCCAGTAGTTTTGGTTAAATTTTTAATTGTTTTGCACTTCTTTTTTTTTTTGCATATATTTTTTAACCGAATAAAGGTCGGATATCCGACCGAATCGAACCAATCCGAAATTACAAAAAACCGATAGGGTATAGTTCAAAATATAATCGGATGGGATCTAAGCAAGGCCAATCCGATATCTGATCGGAGAAGGTAACCCTCCGTCCGAACCGAACCGAACTGTCCGATGCTCACCCCTAACCAATACTATGATGACTTATTTATAGTCTTGAAATAAATGTAGAGGTTAATGTAAATATTAATTTTGAATTTTAAATTTATTTTTAATAAATTAATGTTAGTTTTGGAGATTGTAAAAGTCATTGATAATTTAATAAATGTAGTATTTGAAACTTGTAATTATGCTTTGTTTGTTGCATTAAATATGAACATAATAAATGCATTCATACTTTTCTAATTTCATTTGCATAATAATTTTACAAATCTATGAAAATGCTTTCACACTTGGGCGGGAAAATTTTTTCAGCCACGATTTTGCTTTATTATAGTTAAGATGTACATAGTGTTTTATACTTGGCTCTATCTCATTTAAATGAGTATTTTAAAGTGGTTAAGTTGAATTCAAATTGGTGTCTTTAATTTATTTTATGTATATGCTTTGTTTCATTTCATAGAATCATAAGAAGAGATGAGTTTGATGTACAATGACAATGTCATCTGGAAAAGAGTTGATTCTCAAAATGGTCTTCCGATTATGACCTTTTCTCTGTTTAGTAATTCGACTTTCAATTGCATCTAATGTGATCCCTCAACTATTGAAAATTAAGCCAAAATGGTCTTTTGTTAGTTGGTCTTAAAGAATGAGGGTAAAAATGGAATTTCAGTTCCATTGTCCACCTATTTCAATTCTGCAGAAATTAGTGTAAAAATTATACTCTCTTTTCAACCGCTGACATTTTTTTTTTTTTTTTTTTTTGCCATTTGAAGAATCTCTAGAAACTATAGAGGGTATAGATATGAGAAGAAGCAAGGAAAATTTTGGTAGCTGAGTACGACGGAATAAGAGTCTCGAATTTTCCATGGTAAGAAAATATGAAAGTACATGGTAGAAATTATTTGTTTTTTCATTGTCAAGTACAAGATGAAGTTAGTTTATTCTACTTTAAGGGTGTGTTTGGAAAGCAGGAAAATGGTTTCTGGAAAATGAGTCATTTTTCAGAAAACATTTTCCTTTCTTGTGTTTGGCGGCAGAACAGAAAACTGTGTTGGTGTGTTTGGCTCATTTTCCAGAAAATGGGTAGGAAAATGAACAGAATTATATAATTGAATATTTTAATTAATTTGTTTAAATGTAACAACATTTATAACAAATATACAATCCAAAAAATAAAATAATCACAAAAAAAATCACAACAAAATAATATCTATCTCATAAAAAAAATTTAAAAAAAAAATAAAAAATAAAAGTGACCGACTGGTTTCAGATGTCAAATAAAAAAAATTAAAACTCATAATATCTATCTCATAATAAAAAAAATAAATTATTACTTAAAAACAAAAAGAAAAAGTTGAAGATGTGAAGAAGATGAAGAAGTTAAACTAGGGGTGGGTGTTTCAGTCTTCGGTTCGGTTTTTTCGGTTTCGGTTTCGGTTTCGGTTTGAAAAAAAAAAAAATTAAACCATTCGGTTTAACATTAAAGTTCGGTTCGGTTTCGGTTCGGTTTGAAGCGGTTCGGTTTCAGTTCGGATTTAATTCGGTTCAGTTTACGACCTCCGAATTTCAACATTTCCTAGGCGATAAGGCGGTCGGGGGTGCCGCAACGAAATAGGACGCTGTAATAACTATGCATGAAACATCACATAACCCAAATCTAAAGTCTAATATCTAAATATTAAATACCAACATAACAAATTAAC
>NXFB01000087.1:178569-188893 GCA_002525835.2 Ipomoea batatas
AAAATGAAAAAATTCATTATCCAAATAAACATTACTCATTAGAGGATTATAGATTTATAGCACTAAATCCCTAATTCCCTATAGGTGTGCTGTGTTGAATAGGAAATAAAGACCGAACAAATTACAAATAAAAGAAAACTTACAAGTTATAACGGACAATGAGGCCCAAACTGGCAAACAAATGAACAATCGTTGATTAATCGAATTGGAATTTTTTTTTTATTGAAGCAGACGAATGGGTTAGCCGGTTAGGGTGTCCCATCTATTCTTAATTTTTGTTTTCTAATATAATTATAACACTAATTTTTTATTTTTTTAATATAATTATAACAATAATTATAACAGTATAATAGATATATGTATACATATACATATATGTATATGTATACATATATATATATGTATGTATATGTATATTCATACATATATGTATATGTATACATATACATACATATATGTATATGTATATACATATATACATATACATATATGTGTTATATATATATATGGATGGGCCCCTTCTATCATGGGGCCCTAGGCGGTCGCCCATCCCGCCCTTGCTCAAGACCGGCCCTGGGCGCCACTTAAGTACACAAACCACGCACCTTAAGCTAAGAACACAAACCAAATACCTAAAATTTTTAAATGGTGCACCTTCGGTTTAGAACACCCTATGCACCTTAAGTACACAAACCACGCACCTTAAATATACAAGTCACGCACCTTAAGAACACAAACCACGCACCTAAGGTTTTAGAATGACGCACCTTAAGTTTCAACGACTCACACACCTTAAGCATACATATCACGCACCTTAAGAATGAAAACAATGCACCTTAAGAAGGGGAACCACGCACCTTAAGCTTTAGGTTCAATCACCTAAAGTTTCAACACTCACGCACCTTAAGCATACAAACCATGCACCTTAAGAAAGAAAACTACGCACCTTAAGAAGAAAATTACGCATCTAAAGCTACCGCACAATCGCACAAAAAACACCTCACCGCACGGGAACTGAATTCTCTGTGTGTGTGTGTGTATTATCAAAAAATTAATTGTAATAATTATAAAAAATCCAATGACCTATATTTATTTGTAATTATACTATTATTATGGTAATTATTAGCTTAATTATCATAATAATTATTAGGTAAATATATTAATATTGTGCAGTTATACTATTATACCTTAACAAGCCAAACAAGGTGTTTCGTTAGAGGCAAGGAATTAGGTGAGAAAAGAATTGCAATTTCATGGGAAAAGAATAATGCATGAATAAAGTAGGAGTTTAAATTCTAGCTTTTGGTTTGCAGGAATAAAATTACTGAAAATTTCAATTCCAATTTTTTGTATACATGGGAATTGAGAGGGAATAAGTAGTATACAGTCCAAAATGCTCATTGTTTTTGTTGTTGTTGTTGTTGTTGTTGTTATTATTATTATTATTATTATTATTATTTATAATTAACAATTTAATTCACAAATTGTTAGAGTTGTTGCATAAAAATAATGTAAATTTTGAAGAGTTATGCATATAAAGAATTCAAAGAAACATATACGAAACTTGCTGTATATAAATAACACATATAAAGAATACAAATTTTGAATAGTTGTTGCATATAAAGATTTAAATTAAATGAACATACACAAAGGGAAGTCGAAGAATAATACACATTATAATTTAGAAGGGAAGGTCATGTATCAATTTTAGGTTAAAAAAAGTGAGGGGTAATTTTGTCTCAGGACTATCTTTTTTTTTTTTTTCATCCAAAAATCCATAGAATTAAAATTCCCTCCAACCAATTTAGCCTATTTCACTCTTCTCCTTAAAATCCTAAGGAGGTTTGCACAAATCTATTTAGTACAAAAGAACGTTTAAGCCTTGAACACCAAGCTGGCCGACCTTGAATTCACAAATTTTCAACTCAACACAAGTTTACTTCACCTCTTTCTACTCCTAGCGAGTAGAAACCTTTCTTCATTGACTTCTGACAATTCGAGTTACCATTCGAAGGTATTTCATTACCTCTCAAATCCCTAATACTTCTCAAATTTTAACTTCAACTGTACTTAATCAGGCCTAACTCATGCCTTAACTTTGAAAATCTACTTTCACTCAAAGGCTTTGTCAGAATATCAGCGTGCTGATTATCAGTGTTAACATATTCTAGCACAATATCGTTTTTCTCAACATGATCATGGATAAAATGATATTTAATATTAATGTGCTTTTTACTTGAGTGTGGCACTGGATTGTGAGTTATGGCTATAACACTGGTGTTATAACAATTGATGCTAATCTCATTGGCTTCAACCCTATAGTCCTTGAGTTGTTGTTTCATCCATAAGACTGTAGCACAACAGCTTCTGGCAGCTATATATAGGCTTTAATTGTACTTGTTGCAATAGTGTTTTGCTTCTTGCTAAACCAAGACACGAGCTTTCAAAGAAATTGATATGTACTTGAGGTGCTCGGCCGATCTATTTTGCATCCTGCAAAGTCTGCATTCGAATAGCCAATAAGCTCGAAAGATTCTCCTTTCGAATACTAAAGCCCGATACTTTGCATACCCTTAAGATATCTTAGGATCTTTTTTGCAGTTGTGAGATGATTCTCCTTAGGGTTCAATTGAAATTTTTCACAAAAACCTATAAAAAAAAAGAGATAACTGGTTTACTAGTAATAAGATATAGCAAAGAGCGAATAATACCTCTATACTTGTTTTGATTAACCTCTTTACATTCGTTATCAATGTCTATTCATAACGATGTGTTCATTGGGATTTTAACCAAAGATTTCAATTGTTGGTGTACTTCGTTTGGTTTATGAAGATTCCTTCCTCACTTTGCTTAACTTGCAATCCCAAGAAATAGTTGAGTTATCCCATCATGCTCATCTCGAGAACTTGTTCTTCATTAGTTTGGAAAACTTTTCACACAAAAAATAGGTGGTGCTGCCAAAGATGATGTCATCAATGTAGTTTTGAACCAATAAAATATGATCACCATCCTAATTCAAAATAGAGTTTTGTGAACTTTACATTTCATTAATCAACAATTAATTAGGAAACACGAGAGAGTGTCATACCAAGCTCTTGGCGCTTGTTTCAAACCTTACAAGGTCTGTTTCAGCTTCTAGACATTATCTTTAGCCATATTTACCATAAAACCCGGAGCTTGTTCAATGTATACCTCTTCTTCCAATAACCATTTAGAAAGGCACTCTTGACGTCCATTTGAGAGACTTTGAAATTGCTAGTGTTTAGTATTGTAAACCCCAAATTGTAAATGGGAAAATTATTATGGCAAACTAGATATGTTAGGTTTAGTATCACTTAGAGTACTGAGTGAAGATTTTCCAGAACAGACACTTCACCAGTTCTTTTTGAAGATAGTCGTTGGAACTACACTGCCTTATCAGTTATAACTGGCTGAGCAGTTACGCGGTCTGAGGTTATTTTACAAGAATATCTTTTCTCTAAATGACATACCTCAAGGTAATACCGTAATTCATTCTACAAGGAATATCTTAGGAATTACTTGTCTTCCAAGTATTAGAGTATTATATATACTAGTTAGATAGAGAATTCAACAGGAGTTTATAAAGCAAAAATTTACAAAAGAGATTCAAGAAACTCTCTCTTTGAATTACAAAGAGAATACTCTAAGTTATCATCTTCTCAAGATATTGTTAATGATTTGAGTTTAAGAAGACTCTTGAGAAGAAGTTATACAAAGCTTTATCTTTGGACCGTATTTCATATAACTGTTGTGTAGTGGTAGGTGAGTCAGCGAGACAAACAATGACAACGACAACGTGGATCTCCAAGAAAGGGATTTCTTGGACTGTTGATTGCATAGATCTCTAGCCTCGACAATCCTCTATAGCTTCATCATATTGGGTCTTTACCGTGTGAGGTATATCGCACATTGGGTTGAGAATGCGTTCTCTTACTGTTTGTTGGATTTACTGTTGAGATAGTGGATTGGACTCATTGATGGTGGTCCCTCAGACATAGATATGATTATATCGAACTAGGTAAATAATGCTTTGTGTTATTTATTTTTTGTTTGATTTACATTACGCACTTAGTCGTATCATTATTGCACTAACTGGTTGAATAAATGCAATTAGGGTTAGCGATAAAGACAAATTCTCAAACAGTAAAGTCAGAAAGATAACCAAGATTATTGAACATCACAAATACACAAAATCACAGAAAATTTTATATGCAACATATGCTAAGAAAATCCTTATTACTTCCAATCTTGCTACTAGAGCGAAGGTTTCATCAAAATCTATTCCTTTCTCTTGACAATAACCTTTCGCAACTAATCGAGCCTTATTTCTAACAATGGCTCCTTGTTCATCCATCTTGTTTCTAAAGACCTACTTTGTCCCAATTACATTTTGGTGCGAAGGTCTATGAACTAGCTCCCAAGCATCATTTCTTTCAAACTGATGGAGCTCTTCTTGCATGGATTGAATCCAATCTGTATCATTTAAGGCTTCTTCTACCATCTTGGGTTAAATTTCTGATAGAAGTGCCATCATGCTTTCTCGAATGGATGATCTTATCCTTACTCCTTATCTAACAACTCTAATCACTTGGTCTGGAGGATGGTATCTTAACCGTCTTATATCTGTTGAAAATCTGTTGGATGTGCTTTTTTATCTACTTCATAAACATTTCGCTGATGTAGCTTCGACTTCATCTGACTATACGAGTATATGCAATTGACTAGGCAGTCAAAAGGTTCGATTTTCTTACTATTCAGTTATGACTATTTGAGCCACATGTTCGCCATTGACCATTCAATCTAACTATTTGGAATTAGGTCTCTGTTTCGACTGATTATCTGTTCAAACCTTTCAGATAGATCTTTCACCTCTCGATTGATGCTTCTTTCATCAAATACCACATGGGTGGATTTTTCTACCACTATGGTTTTCTTATTTAAAACTCTAAGGGGCGTTTGGTTCACGGAATGTTAGATTACCTTAGGGAATGTTAGATTGCTGGGAATATTAGATAACTGGGAATGTTAGATTCCTGTGTTTGGTTTAAAATTGAAGTAGGTAAATAAGACAACGGAAATAAGATAAATTGATTAAAATGCTAAAAGCTCAATATTAGGAATAAGATAAGGGAATGTGAGATTACCTAAGAAATCGGGGTGCATCTCACATTCCCTTCCAATAGCTAAAAACTTCATCGGAAGGTTATGTTACATTCCCTGAGAATCTTACATAACTTGAACCAAACATGGGAATCTTATATTACCAAGCAAATATAACCTTAGTTATCTTATATAACTTGAACCAAACGCCCCCTTTTTTGTTGATAGCTGAGTAACTAAGAAACAATCTTTTGTTAGCCTTCTCATCAAACGCCTTAAGGTTTAACTTTTTGTTGTTGTGAATAAAACACTTGCTACCGAATATATGGAAGTAACTCACGATTGGTTTATGGCCTTTCCATAGTTCGTAGGGTGTCTTCCTATGATCCTTGTGAATTATAGACCTATTTTGGGTGTAACATGATGTGGTAACAACTTTAGCCCAAAATCTCCTAGGCAAGCTGAAAAGTGTAATCATTAACCTTGCGGCTTCTTTGAGTGTATGCTTTCTCCTTTTGGCAATACCATTCTGTTGTGGTGTCCTTGTTGCGAATAGTTGATGTAAAATCCCATTCTCACCACAAAATTATTTGATGACATGATTTACAAATTATGTGCCTTGATCTGACTGAATCTTCACTATGCTAGTCCTTTTCTCGTTCTATAACTGTTTCAACAATTTAGGCAGTAACCTCTTGGGTTCATTTTTCTTCTTCTTCAAGAATAGAGTCCAAGTATACCTAGTGTAGTCATCTACTACCACTAAAATATATTTGAGTCCACTTATGCTTACAAGGTCAACTAGACCAAACAAATCCATATGAAGTAGACTCAATGGTCTAGATGTTAACTCCATGGGTTTTGACTTATATGAAGCTTTGATTTGTTTCCCTCTATGACAAGCTTCACAAACCCTATCTTTATTATAGCCTTATAGGTCACATTTGGTAGTCCCTCTACGAAATCTCCTCTGGCTAGCTTGTTAATTTCTTAAAGTTGAGATTGTTTAGCTTGTCATGTCATTCCCAACTAAAGCCGGAACTTCCCTTAGCTACTAGGCAAACATTTGGTCTTGTCGAATCCCAATCAACTGCATACATGTTCTTTCTCCTCCTAGCTGAAAGAATAACCTTATTTGACTCTTTGTTGATAATGTAGCAATAGTTCTTCAAGAATTTCACTTTGTAGCCCTTATCGCAGAATTTGCTAGTGCTTAATAGATTGAACTTTAAGGCTTCTACATACGAAACATCCTTGATAGTCTTTCCATTCCTCGAAACATCACCAATCCCTCTTGTCTGACCATTCGCTTTACCACCAAAAACTACTTATGAACCATTGACTGTTTGGTAGTTGCATAAATTTGACTTCTCACCGGTCATGTGCCTTAAGCATCCACTATTGACATACCAAACAACCCTGTTTACCTTAAATCAAAATTTAATTTGATTTAGGTACCCATAACTTCTTGGGTTCTTATTGGTTAGTGAGTTTTGACATCTATTTGAACCTAGAACCCATTAATCCAAGCCTAGGTGGAATGTAGCCATTAAAAGTATTGTAATCATAAGGGATGTTTTGGAAAATTTTGGGCGTTTTAGGTGCATATATTTTCTGAATTTGGGGTCTAATCACATTGCTATGCACCCTAGAATAGAATTGTTGCTTGTGTCTATGAAACCTTTCAAATTGAGCTTTTGACATAGGTTCATGGACCATAAGCCAATCCTCATTAAAAAAAAAAAAAAGAAGAAACAACCTTCCAGCACCCCTCATTGGTCTTCTAGTGAACCTTTGGGGTTTATTGAACCTTTTTGGTTAACCATTTGAAAACTTGTCCAGTCTTCTCCTTGAAGTGTTACCTTTCGAGTAGTTATTTGGCTTTCCTCTCGAATGGTTATTCTGCATGGGTTGACCATTCGGTCTACTGCTGCTTAGTTTGTTCTGTATAGTATTGGAGGAACTTCTCAGGTTACCGTTTGAAGATTTACTATTCAAAGGTTCCACAACTTTTTGAACAATTGCACTTTTTAGTTGACTATTTGTTAGTGGTGTTTTGCCTTTATCAACTACTTTTGTAGGTCCAACCACATTATCTTAACCTTTTATAAATATAGATTTTAAACTTCCACCAGTTGAAAGATCTGTTGGTTTGGTCAATTTTAATTGTGAGGGAAAGCTGGGATTAAAGCCTAGTCCAACTTTATCACCAATCGGCCTTTGCTCACCTACCATTCGATCCATTATCTTTGACGAATTAGTGAATGTAGCTATGGCATCACGCAATTTGTGCTCTCTCATTTTTCTTACTCTGCACTCTTCCTGGAGTTGGAGAATTTGCTTCTCGAATTGACCTATTTTGCCAATTATTTTAGAATTTTTTAGCACAATACTCTTGAAAGGTTCGCGTTCGGCCAAAAGTCGAGTATTCTCCTCTTTTTTACTTGGATTGAATGTTTTTAACGCATTTAAAATCCTTCAATAGTTTGAAAACATAATCCATATGATCCACACAATCACTATCATTAAAGCTAGAAAAGTTAGAGGTAGAAGTAGAATTTACTTCTTCATCATTTGACATTGAGCATATTTCTTCGAGGTGTTTGACCTCTCAGAGTGTCTTCGATTTGAGAAAGATGGAGTGGATGGACTTCCTTGAATATTATTCCTCCTCATGAATCTTTTGAACTTCCTAACAAACATTGCAAACTGCTCGTTAATTAAAAATCAGAAGGATTAGAATTTGATCTTGATGATGTGGATGGTTGTTGGTCAGCAACCAATATGACACTCTTCTGTTAATAATCTTCTCGTCTCGGTTTCCATTCGAATTCATAGACCTTGAGATCACTGAAAATTTGTGAAGTTTAGATTGCCTTTAAGCCTCGGTGGTCTCTCATTGCGATGACCTACATCTCCCATGACTTTAGTAGTCCTCAGGGAATCTTTAAATTTATCTTCTTTTGAGATAACTCCTTTCTCGCTCAACAGCTTCGTGAACCAAGTTTCCATCTTGGCTATGGTTTTGCCACTAACCATAGCCAATTTTCTTTCTCATGCTCATCTCCTTCTCTGATCCACATGAGAATGTTCAAAATCTCCTTAGCTGACTTGCACTTCCTTATCCTCGGGAAGAGAGTTTTATCAACCGTTTTAAACAATATATCCTTAGTTATATTGTCTAGGTTGTTTCCCGTCTTATCCTCGGATGTCCATGCATGCCTAGTCTTTGGAGCATATTTTGGAGCATCTGGTCCTTGGGCAGCCACATTTGCATTTGCCATCATAATTTGGACTAGTCCCTCAGTTATGGCTTCCTACATTTTGCCATGTAGGCTGATATGTGTGCCTGCATGCACACCTTCCAATCGTCAAATTTATTTAGGTTAAACATGAGATTCTTGGACATATGATGAACCATTTTATACTGAAAATTTTACTTGCAACTTAAATGATTTCCATTTTGTCAATTTTTAGTATTTTACACTTTTGGTTCCATGAGTACTGTGGCACTAGAAATGTTAATCCACAACTTTCAAAACTTGTATAATTGGTCCACGAGTATCAATTTCTTAGCGTCAATGGTCATTTTAGTAAAATCTCTGTCAATTTTTCATCGAAAAAATTATTTCTCATTTATAGCATGGGTATAATGATCTTTTTTTTAATCAATTTTTCATTGGAATAACCCATTCTATGGTGTACATATCATTCGAGAGTATCATTTTCTTGAGTCAAGAATAAGTCGACGATATAGCTCACGGGTTAGTGAACTCCGATGTTCATTTCATGTGTCCATATCCTAGCAAAGGCCTAACTTTCAAGCTGGTGAGCTTGCCAAAATGGTGCAATGGTGTCCGCAAGAACGTGTGCTTGCCCACCCTTTCGTAGCATGTTTCACAACTCATTGTGGGTGGAATCATCCATGGAAGCGCTCACCATCGGAACACCAGTTGTCGCCTTCCCGCAATTGGGTGATCAAGTCACTAACGCAAAATACTTGATGGATGTTTTCCAAACCGGAATTAGATTGTGCAAAGGTGAAGCTGAAGATAGGATAATCCCGAGAGAATAAATAGAGAAGTGCTTTCAAATATGAAAGAGAAAACATTGTGGTAAAAAAGAAAAGATCATTATACCCCTGCTATAAAGGGCTAATAATTTTTCCGATGAAAAATTGACGAAGATTTCACTAGAAGGATCATTTGCGCTAAGAAATTTATACTCGTTAACCAATTTTGTAAGTTTTAAAAGTTGTGGATCAACATTGTTAGTGCCACAATACTCGTGGGACCAAAAAGTGTGAAACTAAAGATTTACGAAAAGAAAAGACCATTATACCCCTGATATAAAGTGGAAATTATTTTTCTAGTGAAAAATTGACAGAGATTTTATAAGAAGGACCAATTACACTAAGAAATTGATACTCGGAACCAATTATACAAATTTTGAAAGTTATGCGTCAAAATTGTTTGTGTCACAATACTCGTGAGGTCAAAAGTGCAAAAAAAAAAAAAAATCTATCTTGAAATATCCAACTTCATCAATATGTAATACCATTTCATTAAATATTCAATATGATGTCATAATACACTAGCAAATGGATGAATTGCACATAGTTGTATGTATGCTAATACTTGTAAAGCTGTGATTGGTGTAAAGATAATGTAACTTTTTGAATACCTAAATCACTCATATATTATATAGAGAGTTTTTATACAGAGGTGCGATAAAGACGATCAGTATAAAGACAATAGAGAGTTTTTATTGTCAATGAAACTCTAGTTAACAATGAGTATTTAACTATGTTTTCAAAAAAAAAAAAAAAAAAAGAGCATTTAGCTATTACAAAACCGTACGATATTTAATAGTTAGCTTTAACCACGAGTCTTTAGTGGAGAGATTTTATAATTTATTTAGAAATTTAATTTAATAAATTAATATTTTCCCTAACTTTCTTTTGACTTAAGTTTAATTTTAAAAAAAAATTAACGGATAAGAAATATGTCATTAAAATTTTTTAATGATTTAAATGACATTCATATTAATTTTTTAAAATTTATTTAATTAAGTTACAATTACATTAAATCACTGTTGTTACTATGGGTTGATTACTTAATGTAATTGTAGGTTAATTCTATTTTTTGTCCTAGATTTATAGGTAACAATCCACTTTTAGTCCTTTTTTATTAGAACATTCTCA
>NXFB01000087.1:215445-241498 GCA_002525835.2 Ipomoea batatas
CTTGATGTATGTTATATAAGCCAATTCTAAATCAAATGGCAAATGATAACAACTCCACATACTAAACTCCCACAATATTTCCATAGGGTGCAAATTGTAATGAATAGCTAGTTCGTGCATTCATGGGTAACTCTCTCTCTCTCTCTATGTCAACCATTTGTCCAAATTCAAACACCATAATTTTTTAGATCTTAAACTAATTCAGTTTCTTAATCACGTCTGACTATGGTAGCAGATTCACACAGTTAAATGATCTACTTGTTACAAAATAAGCCCATCAATAAATGAAACAAAAACACAATCGAACATTATGAACCTAAAAGAAGGATTAATTGAGCAAAAAGAACACCTTTGCAAAAAACAGAGAATCTGAAACGACTGTCTGCCATGTTTCCGCCCTCACTGTCTGTCAAGTGCCAAGTGCAAACATCAATAAAATTTTAAAGACAGAAAACAGTAGGAAGAAAACAAAGAAATCAGCATAAAATGCATACCTTCACAGCAGCTATCACACTAAAAGCGATAACTGCTTGAATCTCCTGTCAATTAGTTAAGCCCTATTAACGAAATTTCACTTTTAAAAAAAATAATAAATTGTATGTGCGTTGCGAGTTTGTAGAGAGAGAGTGTGTACGCGTTTGAAGAGGAGAGATGAGCGAGACGGAAGGAGAAGATGTGAGGTGGAGCAGCGTATAGGGATGTAGGAGAAGAATGCAAGGATGTGGAGAAGACAGTACTGATCCGAAGCCATTCGATTCAACCATCTCGCCGTCGACGTCGACGACATTGTCACAAACTCACAATTCTGCGATGGATCTGAGGTGAAGACTAGATGTATTGGAATTCTTTCCCGGGAAACTAAAAATCATTTGGGCCAATGAACCAAAACTTTGCTCATTGTAAGTGGCAAATTATTGTGTCAATCACAGTAGAAACCGATGTAGTTGAATATCGGGTTAGAATAATGTATTTTATGTATTAGAATAATGTATATTATGTATTAAAATAAGGTACATTATATGTTGATATAATGTACTTTTTATGTTAGAATAATGAAACTTCTAAGTAAGATAATGTATTTTATGAGTTAAAATAATGTACTTTATAAGTAGAAATAATATATATTATGCTATATTTCAAAAAATATATATATATTATGCTATAGAATAATATACATTATAAGTTATAAAATGTATATTGCAGCAGGTCACGTAGAAAAAAATAAAATAAAATTGTACAAAGCGGCGTCGTTTTTTAGACTCTAGTCCACGCAATAACTGTTCCACTGTTAGTCTATCTAAACAAGGGGCGCATGTGCGGGCCTTTTCTTTTTGGGCTCAAACATAATGTCTTGTTTTACATTTTATGAAATCCCTAATTTACAATATGTCCTATTTTATGTGTTATTTTTAGTTTAGTTTGATACGTTCAATCATGTGATCATCCATTTGAAATGATAACAAATGTGACATCACAGTAAATAATATTACGTAGTTCTCATTTAAAAACTACGGAGTACATTAAAAGTACTATTTAAAATAAAAAAATAAAAAAATAAAAAAAAACCAACACCAAAGCAAATGCATTAAATTAAAAAGTCACAAACAAAACCAAGAGGTTCACCCTCCTAAAAACAAGGACCAACACGAAAAACAATCAGTTTAGCAAGAGCATGGGAGAGTTGATTCGCTGACCACCTAATATGAACTATATGACATGACTCTAACACTCAAAATAGAATGACAATCATTCACAACTGACCCAACATAAGAAAGACAAGACAACCTGTCAGGCATAAACAATATTCAAACAATCAGATTTAATACGGATGTTCAAAAAGGATTTATCCTTCAAACACGAAAGGGCATCCCGACAAGCCATTGCTTCTGCCAACAAAGGATCTTGCTGGCAGCGGAGACTACCATTGGTGGTTGCCATAAACTCGCCATTTGATGTTGCAACACATGCACCATACCTAGTCGAACCTATTACCGGAGACTTAGAGAGAGACCTGCATCAAACCTACAGACAACAGAATCAATCACATCTTCCAACCCCCCATCCCCCACTACCGCCCCTTCCTACATATTCTTCCTCCCAGCCTCCGCCAACCGCACTACATGCCACGATACAATCGTCGTCATAGTCTTTCTCCACACACCGCCAGTCCTCACCGCCCTAAATCCCATACGTCCTCATTCTGTGCTTCCCAGATGGCATACAAGACGACAACTACCAACACTAAAGTCTCATTGTCAAAGCTAGGGGTGAGCAAAAAAAGAAGACCGACCGATAACTCGATGATCGATAACCGAGCCGACCGAGAATTTTGATTTTCGGTCAGCTATTGGTTATGACCTATAAAAAAATTTGGTCATTTCATTTTTCAGTCAGTTAATGGTTTTGGGCTAAGAACAATAAAATCGACTGAAAAAACCAAGGAATAAGCCCATACATTTTAACTTATCCCATTTGAATTCACAATAAAATAATTAATTAAGATGGGCCAATACTCATTTATATTAGTTTGATGTTAGCCCAATACTAATTTAAAACACATATTGAATATGGAAAACAACCTAACACTGTCTTCACTCTTCCCTAATTCATAAGTCGTAACTCCAGTAAGCCTAAGTCTGTAAGCCCTAATGACTAATTCCCTTTCTCATCTTCACTCAGACTTCACTACTTCAGTCTTTGTAGTTCATCACTTCATCGTTCTGCCTGCTACGAATTCCGACTTTAGCCTTCACTCTTTAGATTTCATACTTTTGTCTTTTCCAACCATCTGCTACAAATCGCGACTTCAGGCTCTTCAAACTTGTGAAATGCAAACTATAATTGACCATGCGGCCGTTAGTGTTAAAATTTTTCAGTTTAAACTATTTTTTTAAAAGAAATTACAACATATTAAGGTAATTATGTTCGGTTGAAACTAACCGATCTGAACCGATCAAAAATTCAGTTATGAGAAGTGATTCGGTTATTTTAGTCGGTTATGCGAAGGTCAAATTTTTTTCAGTTATTAACCGAAAATTGACTGAAACCAATTGATGCTCACCCCTAGTCAAAGCATGCAAATACCGTGTTCAACCAAATCGCCATTGACTAATTATAAGGAGTAGGCATCGTGAGTTGTGTGCTATTCTAAACCGCCTAAGCAAACACACATATAACAAGCACATTTTAGTAGGATCCAACCCACACACCTTACACTCCACTGCTACATCTACCATTCTCCCTCTTAAATTCACTACAACCGGTACCGCTCCTTTAGCTAGTCTCCACAGAAAGGATTTCCATTTAGGTGGTATTTAAAGCTTCCATAATGTAAGTCATTTCATGAATTCCCCTATAGGGTTGTCTGCGGGCATTGACCTCATTAGACGCCTATAACTATTCTTTACCGTATAATGTCCCCGAATATCCCCAAACTAGTACTAGTCGTCCTCATAGGATGGGTAAATGGGGGGTTTGTAAAACTAAATCAACATCCCTGGGTTCCAAGATATCATGCAGAATGTCTAGGTCCCAACTGTGTGAATTAGGAGTCATTAGGCTTACCACTATAGCGTCCTCTAACAACCCTAGTGGAAAAGTCTGAACCATCGGGCTACTACCATCATTAACTAGGGGTGTGACCAAATATTGGTGCTCCCACCATCTCCAAGTCTATGCCTTACACCACTTTGTAACAAACCTTGGGCTGCAAAAATACTCTTTGATGAGTGCATTTTTTTATACTTTATTTCATAATGTTTTGCTTAATAATTATTATTTATTAGTTCCATTTTTACTTTATCTTATTAAATTATTGCGTTTTTATTTATATTATGTTTTTGTAATAATTCTTATTATTCTTATAATAATACTAATAACAGTAGTTTAGTTGTATTTGGTCAGTATAAAGTATTAATAAGTGTAGGGTATTTTATTTGGACTCTAAATTATTACTCCGTATTCGTTAATTTTAATAATCAAAGAATTAGTCTGCGAAGCCCTTTGTGCGGCAAACGAAAAGCCAGTCAACAACAACCCAGCGGAAGAGGCTATAGCGAGCGATTTTTGGGGACGAAACTCGACAAAGTAGTTGGCCTGAACAATATAAAAAGAGATAGATAATGTAGAAGAAGATCATCGATTTTACTCCGGGACTGATTCCGGTTCAGCGCCGACGATATTCTCTTCGACGGCGTGACTTTCTCGTGGTGTTAATTACTTTGGTTCGGTGACTGTTCCTGAGTTCGGCGGCAGCTACGAATTGATTTGGCACATCAGCAAATTATACTACAAAAGTGTTCTGGTTCTTTCTATTTGTTTTTCTCCTAATTTGCTAGCCATTGGTTTTTTTTGGGAATTTGTAATTCATTGCATTTTGTTTAGTTGAGAACTGTGTTGCTACTTAAAGCATGATCATTGTGTTAATTGCGATGCTTAGTGCTTAATTACATGAATGTTAATTACAATTCTTTTCCGGTAATGGCTTGTTAAATGTTAATCTGCAGAACTAGTAATGGTAATTGATTCATGTTCCTAGAGCTTTGTATTCCCGGCTAGTTACTTAATTACCTGATATCGCATTCTTGTTGGCTTTTAATTGCTTATTTCTTGTCTCGGTTTTCTACATATCATTTGGTTCAGTTTTCACTATTGATATTGCATTTAGTTTTGAACGCTTTAAATTTTCAAGTTCGCTTAATTTTAAGTTTGTAAATTGCATTGTATCAATTCCCTGTGGGTTCGACCCTTGCTATTGCACACTATCCCTACAACTGATTCGTACACTTGCGAGGACATATATTACTCTTCCAACAATAACTAGGATTATGACCCAAAGCGGCCTCCAAAAAATGCATTTTGGGAAATATCGGGCTTTATAAATATGAGTAGCCAAGGATGATGGATCGGTAAGGAAACACCAACCTTATTTAGCAAGTAGGGTCAGGTTGAAACCAAGACCCTCATGACTCTTTGGACCACACATCTTATCCCAAGCCAACCAATGAAACCCTTGACCCACCACTCTCCCTCTACCAAAATCTATTCATAATGCGTTCTAGTGTCACACAAACTAAGCTATGTAGAAGGAAAACACTCATTGAAAAGGTAGGCATTGCATGAGCTACACTCTTGAGCAAAATTTCCTTACCCACTTAAGAAAAGAACCTCTTATTCCACAAACCCAGCCTATGCCTCAACTTTTGCTCAAATAGGTAAACACCATTTTTCTGTTACGGTCAATGAAAGAAGGGAAACCTTGATACTTACCAAAACCGTCTACCCTGAGCCACATTAAAAATTCCCGCCACCAAGTCCATACCCGCAGCTTGAGTGTTTCGACTAAACGAGATACTAGACTTATTATAGTTCACTTCTTGACTAGAAAAGTCCTCATAGTTACCGAGGCATGCCTTTACTGCTGCTGCTTCCCCCACATTAGCCCTAACAAAGAATAAATGAGATACCGTCGGGACACCCCTTACCACTCTACACCCATGTATTGCCCCCTGAGCTTGAGCATCTTGTAACAACAGTGAGAGACCCTTCGTACAAATGATGGACAAATAATGCGAAATAGGATCATCTTGCATTATTCCTTGAGTTGGGATCACAGTTCCACCAGAAACTCCATTAACCAAAATGTTGTACCTGACAGTAGTAACACAAAACATTATAATCTCAACCCACTTACTTACAAACCCCAACCCCTCAAGCATTCTCATCAGAAAGCTCCATTCCATCCTATCATAGGCTTTTGCCATATCTAACTTCAACATTGCCCACCCCATCGTCCCACACTGTTTGCGATTAAGGAAGTACCCAACCTCAACCGCAACCAGAATATTATCTATGATTAGCCTCCCAAGGATAAAAACACTTTGGGATTTCAAAATCAATTCCCCTAATAGTGGTTTCATGCAATTAGTAATCATCTTTGTCATGACCTTATAGACCACATTACAAAGAGCATTAGGTTTTAGATCTGCCACCGTTTCAGGAGCCGGCTTCATCAGGATCAATATAATGTTAGCATCATTCAGGTCAAGCAGGAAGGCCCTATCATTCAAACAACCCAACAAAAACTCACATACATCCCCCACCACATCCCAAAAACTCTGGAAAAAACTAAGGTTCATACCATCTAGCCTAGGGACCTTGTCAAGACCCATAGAGAAAAGGGCCTCCTTTACTTTCTCTACCGTAAAAAGCAAAAATAGAGCATCATTTTGTTCTTGGGAAACTCGAGGCGTCAATGACACGGGAAAAGCCCACCCACCCCCAGCAGAACTAAAAATTCTCTGATAATAATCTAGTATCACAACCTTCATCCCCTCCCTTCCACCCAACTATCACTATTTTCCCTCAACTTCACTAATAAAGTCTTCCTCTTCCTAGTTGAAACATACATATGAAAGAAGCATGTATTAGTGTCCCCCTCACGAAGCTAGTGTTGGTTTTCCCTTTGTATCTAGAAAACATTCCCCTGTTCTAGTAAACACTACAACTATGATTATCATGGTGTATTTTGGAATAACGCTGGGATTTTGTAGCTTTTGCACCTTGAGAGTGTGCATCTCTCTGAGGAGGTAAGTGATGCTTCTTTGGTAATTGGGTGGTTTACTTAAGGACTTGAGTTTGATTATAAGAGGACTTGGATGAGTGGATGACTTTAAGTGTTATGAAGTTCGAACGTTGAATTGATTTGTGTAACTACTTGAAGAAGAATGGAAAGGGGAACTTGAAAGATTTATGAGTAAACTTACTCCTATGTGTTTAGTTGAAGTTAGTGATTGAAATCTCTAAGAATTAATGTTGGATTTCTTGGTAATCGGTTCAATAAGTGATCTTTGAACTTGATTCGAATGTGGTGAAGTTTGGATGATGAGTTAATTCATTTAATTGTTGGTAAGAGTATAAAGGAACTTGGAGCCCTTCGTGCTAGTAAGTGCATTGAATGTTCAAGTTTTGAGGGAAACATTTGGAACTTGTGATCTTAAAACTAGTATTAGTAAGCAAGAGCTAAGGGAAACACCCTACTTTATTGAGTATTATCTCCTGGTTTAAAGTCGAGTTCAATGCTTCATTTTGAAGCTAAGTTTCTTGTTTCCCATTGTATTGAATATCCTCTTGTTGAAAACCTCTCCTATATTTCAAACCTCATTTCCGTTTTCCTCTCAGAATGACTTTGTGCAAGATAAGAACCTAATTTTCCAAGGTAGTAGTCTTGATAATCTTGATACTATTGTGTAGTATTATTTATGAGTTTAAAATTAAATCTCTCATTCTAACTCCTCTGTGAGGTCAACTCTTTAAAATCAAACATAGTTACATACTCTCTTTAATGTTTTCTTCTACTTATTCTCATTTCAGTTTGACTTTCTATTCTCAAAATGGTTTTAGCTTCGGGGACGAAACTTCTTTTAAGGGGGGTAGAGTGTAATACCCCGTAAAATTTTTCCAAATAAGCGATATTATTTAATACAATACTTTCAAAAAGAAAATTTATTTTACAATCATAAATATTTTTAGCTTAAATGCTATTAAAATAAATTATTTTGTTTAAAGCTTTAAATAAACTATTTTATGATCCAAAATTTTTTATCCAAAATCTATCTGAGAGGAGCCTGCTAATATCATTTTTATAACTATCAAAGTTTCTAAGTCCAAATAATTTTTCTTCTTAAGTCCAATGACATTGCTTGATCCAAAGTATTCATAAGCCCAGATTTTAGCCCATGACCCAATGAACACTCTAGAACTCTAACCCTTACTATATATATAATATGTATGTATTGTGATTAGCTCATTTCCAACTTCATATCTCTCTCTCTCTCTTTCTTGTGTCTTTCTCTCTCTCACCATTCTTCTCCAAGAAGCAAGATAAAGAAACCCTAGTCCTCTCTTTCTTTCTCAAGAACATGGTAAACTTCATTTCCTCTTCTCCATTTCTTTCCTTTGTTAGCTCATTAGGATGGATTGTGATGTTATTTTGTGTGGGTTTGTTGTGATTTGAGAGAAGGGTTTGGTGCTATGGTGGTGTTTTGGCTTGAGAAAAGAAAAAGGAAGGTGTAGAATACAAGATTAAGGGATGGATTTTTGAAGCTTTAGCTATGGAGGTAAGGATTCATGGATGTCCAAACTATTTTGCCCTATGTTTTATTGTTGAAATTATTTGATATTATGGGTTATTTTTGCTACTTTAAATCCTTAGAAATTGTGTTAAAATGGTATTATTTTTCTTCTAAAATGGTATATGTTCATGTTTTAAAGTAGTAAGTGTTAATGTATTTTTGGAGATGTGTTTTGAGGTGCTTGGTGTGAGTTTTGGGGCTGTGGTGCCAGAAGATACTAGAGTATTTTATAGGACCATTGCCTGTTCTTAGTAACATAGGTGGTGATGGTGGAGTGGTTTGGGGCGTTTTTGGCAGAGCATTAGGCAGGGGTTTGATACCTGCTATTAACTTTCTTGAATTTTATAAATTATGCTTTTAGAATGGATACTTTGTTTAAAATAGAAGTTGAACCCTTGACCTCATACTCAATATCTTTTTCTTAAAGTTCCTTCCATTTAAACTACCTCAATCCATTTGGTATTATTTCAGTTTAATGAAATATTATATGATTTTTAAAGTGTTATGTACTAAAGAAATTATTATTTTTTAGAATGGTTGAGTATTGGAAATCATATGTGTTGGTGTTATGTCTATATACATTCTTGAATATTGTTATAGAGTTTGGTGAAAACTCATACCTTGAGAAATTATGTTTGAAAATCAAAGTTTATTGAAATTAGTGAAATTATAATTTTATTGGAGGATATGAATTATATTTACTTTTGAAGGATTATTGATTTTGGAGGAAAGGTGTAATCTAGAGAAATACTACTTTGCACATTACTAATATTCAGCCTGAGATGGGCCATTATTATTATATATGCCTGAGATGGGCCATTATTATTATATATGCCTGAGATGGGCCATTATTATTATTAAGCCTGAGATAGGCCATTACTACTATTAAGCCTGAGATGGGCCATTATTATTATTAAGCCTGAGATGGGCCATTATTATTACATAAGCCTGAGATGGGCCATTACTATCATTAGGCCTGAGATGGGCTATTATTATTACTAAGCTTGAGATGAGCTACTATTATCATATAAACTTTAAATGAGTTACTATTGTAATATAAGCTTGTTGATGAGACTTTTGTTATGCTTTGTTTTCTTCTTGTGTCTATACTTACTTATGTATATATTGAGTTATTGAAGTTATCATATGCTTGAGAATTGTTCTTGTGGAGTTATGCCTTTTACTAGAGTCGAATTTGTTTACTATACGAAATAGATGATTGTATGAGGAGAAGTTTATTCTTAAATGAAGTTCTTGCATTTGCTTAATGTTGGCTTATGTATATTGCACTTTGATTTGACACTTCACAAGTGTTTTACTCTCTACAAATGATTTACTCCTTTCCTATATTTATATTCCAAAGTCTCATAGTATTCGTTTTAAAACTATCTTTTAAAAGTATATTATTTCCAAACTAAAATGTACATATTTTACGGGGCAAAATGAACCTTACTTAGCATTTTATGCTAATTTTGTTTGTTTGTGTTTTCCAAACCTTACTGTTTTCAGGATTTAATGGAAGTGACTCGTTTTGAGAGGGCGATGTAGAGCTAGTTACCAATGGACGGATTAGTTTAAAATCCAAATTGTTGTATTATAGTTGGTTTGTAATCTAGATGGAAAATTGTTGTAATATAGATTGTAGTTAGAAAGCTTGTAGCCTGTGCGTTTGGGTTTAGTGAGTTGGCCTGAGCGTGGCATAACACCCCCGTGGTTATAGTTTGGTTTTGCTTCCGCATTTATTTTCAATATGCTTAGTAAGAAAGATAGTTTGTTTCCGAGTATTCAAGCTTATAAAATTTGGGGGTGTTATCTTCTCAAAAAAAAAAAAAAATTTGGGGGTGTTACACCTATCATGCCTCTCCTCTACCCACTCCTTCATCTCTCTCGCCCTCTTCCAAGTGAATGGGTACCCTACCGTAGGAAGCTGCAATAAACCACATTATGCTAGAACCCCGAACTAACCCCGTAGTATGCGAGTGCATTCCTCGCTTTTTTGACTGTGCTACTAGATCATTAAAGTCCCCTAAAGCCACCCACGGGGGCTCAGACCGCCCCCTCAAAGACCTTAACAAATACCATGACTCTACCTTTCTACTTCTCTCTAAATAACTATAAGAACACGTAAGCCTCCAGGGTCCGGCTGCTGCTAAAAGTCACCATAAGATCGATATGATTCATTGAGTAACTCAACAAACTAGCCACATTGTTAAGCCTCTAAACCAAAGCTAAACCACCTCCCCTTTCCACGCCTTCCACGTAAAAGAGCCCCTGGAAACCCAGCCTCACCCATAACCTCTCTACATGAACACAATAAACTCGGGTCTCCATCAAGAAAATCAAATTGGGTTTTTTCATGGTCACTAGGTCCACAATTTCCCAAACTGTCCGTGGATTGCCTAAGCTACGGTATTTCCAGCTCAGAGTACTCATTGATCGGGGTGGGTTTGAAAACCAGAACCCGCCAAAGCCAAAGAAGAAGATCCCTCAACCATGACCACATTAGTCACCCTACCACGTTACCCCTCCTCCTCAACTATCCCTACCTCCTCTTTGAGCCCACTAACAACCCCATTGCCTTAACATCTCCCACTGCACCCCACCTTTCCACCCACACAAACCCCCTAGTCTAGTCGTCGATCATCCTCTGCCCGTCTTCACTGCCCGACACCAGCCGCGATGCCCCTATCTTCCTCACTCCTCTACCCAAACCAGCTCGCAACCAAGGCACATACAGGTACTTCTTTGGCAAGACTCCAACCTTCCTCACCTTAATGTATAACTAATCTATATGCCCCAACACCCCACAAAAAAAAAAAAAAACCAAACAGAATGCAACCTCTCGTACTTGAAATTGACCCAAACCCATGTCCCATCTTGTTTAACTAACTTCATTTTCCTCCTAATCGGTTTAGTCACATCCAACACACCCAGACCTGATCACCTGATAAACACTTTACCAAATGCTCCCGGCATTAACCTAGTCTACCGCTGTGAGACCCCAAAATACTTTTCCACCAAAACTCTTATTTTATCAAGTTTCCTAAATAAAATTATATGTATAATTTTTACTCCTAATTATTTTCCCAAATGAGTGTATACATAAAATATTTTAAACTCTCTATTTTAAATGATTTGGTAGAAAATATTTATGTTTTTAAAAGCCTTATTTAAAGCAAATATTTATTTACTAAAATCTTGACCCAAAAGTCTATCTGAGACGAGCTTGCCAAAATTATTTTTATACGTATCAACTCCTATAGCCTAAATGACTTTTATCCCTAAGTCCAAACATTTTGTTTGAACCCAAAAACATTTCTAGCCCAAGCTTTAGCCCAAATTATACAATTTAGATACATATTAATATAACTAGTATTTTCGCCCGTGCGTTGCACGGAATGGATTTGTTATAATATATTAAGAATATTTGGATCGATATACAATTATATAAATTATAACATCAAATATTATATAGCGCAATTGATTATATTGGTTCGATCGATTATGTTTTCTAATGTTTTCCTTGCTTGAATTAGAGCAAATAATTGTCCAATTACCCGTGTGTTGCATGGATAAATTTTTATTATATATTTAGATAATAATAAAGATGAAATTATAAAAAAATTCTAATATTGAACATGTACATTTATTTGATTATAAGATTAGTGCAAAAGTATTGCTCAATTAATTGAATAATATATTACTTGTTTGTTTACAATTATCTTAAAAAGATCGATATGTAATATGACTTATGTAATTATATTATTACTAAAATAAATATAAGAAAAAATGAGAAAAAACATTAATTATAATTATTATAAAAATGAATTCAACAACCAATTTTTAGCTTAATTACCATAATAATTATTTAGCAATTATTATATTAGTCAATTAGACTAATATATGTACAATTATACTTTTATACCTAAACTATATTCATTTTCACCATATCACATTTAGTTTTTTCTTCCTCCTCCATATTTGAATGAATTAATTGTAATTATTATAACAAATCTAACAACCCATGTTTAATTAATTTTTTTAAAGTTTAAATAATTTAAAGTTTTTAAATAATTTTCATTCAATTAGTAATACTCATTTCCTTTTCTGATTTGTCAAATTTCAGTTTCATTTTCCATTAGGATCTTTTTATATTTTCAATCAATGTGACTCCGATCTTGAATTATTAGTGTTGTAAATATTGCCCCTCAAATTTCAGAACAGTACATATATTGCCCAGGTCCTAATTTTTAAATGATAATTAATAAGTATGAATGATAGATAATGCAATATCTTAAACGTAACAAAACATGATTTGTTTTTATTAAGAATAATATATATGTTTACTACAGGGTGGTTGAAAGCGTGAGAAAATGGGTGGTAGATAATGCAATATTACCAATTATAATTAATACATATGAATGGTAGATTATAATATTATTCTACCATAATTTCCAATTTACCATATTACCATAATAATATTATAGGTGACTGAAATAGGTATGTTCTTACCAATTGGCTGATTTTATGAATAAATATAGGATAATTAATAAAATAAATAGTTTTACTAAAATGTCACTAAGTTTGAGCGGGAAAATTTGGGAGGAGGATATTGCTTTTATATATAGTATTGATTATAAATCTGATTTTAAGACCCCAAAACCCTAGGTATATAAGTTATGTATTCTCATTTTCAACCTAGGTTCTTCCTCTCTCTACCTCACTCATCTCTTTGCCCCTCTCTCTCTCTCTCTCTCTTGTTGCTTTTCTCCGTTTCAGCCAACGAGCAACCCGCAAAGCAGCGTCCTTCATCATCGTCGGCGAAACAGCGGCGGTAGATGGCGACTATAGTTCGACGCGGCGACCAGATGTAGTAGGTAGCGGTAACAATTGAACCTTCATCCTCTCTCTTCTCTCTTGGTGTCAATAGGGCAGCACAAGACTAGTAGATCAATGTAGGCGCCCAGTGGCGGCGACGATTGGCGACTTCCAACGACACCCCTCAGCTTTCCCTCTCTCTTGGTCGACGGGGATGGCGGTCAACGGTGACGTCCTCTATTTTCGGCAAAGACAGAGCAGGCGGCGACAAATCATATCTATTAGTTTAATGCTTAGAAATGATGAGATATGTGCGGGTGTGCGGGACTAGTCGCGAAACTGGGATTTCCGCCGGCTAGCCCCGTGCGTGATGGCAGGCCAGGGATGGCGGGCCTCCAAGCCCTGCCATCCTAGGCCATGGGGGCCCTGCCACAGATCAATCTTGTGGGCCCTGGTGGCTCGTGAAGTTCTTGAACTTGGTTTGGTTGTGACTAAATGCCTATGTGATATGTGTACACATCCATTTCCAAATAAGACATTATTTTCTACTATGTGTGGTTCAAGCATGAGTTGTTATATGAGTTGGGCATGACAAATATGAGTTGATATTGTTATGAGCATATCAATGATCCTTATGTTTTGATTAGAAATGACGAGCGTTGGCCTATGGGCACGATTGGAACACTTGGTACATAATTGTGGGTGTGTGAGTATTATTGCATGAGTATATTTATATATGTTTATATCCTCCATTTACCCTAATCAAAACCTATGTTTTGTACACTATAATCACCTATTTATTTTAGAAACTTATACCTATATGTTTATGCTCTTTTAAACTTAGGTATATACTTATCTCTCGATTCTTAAATAAAACCAATGTGTGTGTGTGTGTATTGTTAGGAATAAATTGTAATAGATTTTGATATGCCAAAGTGTATTGAAAAATATTAGTTCCCCAAGTTTTATTTTTCTGTGTCTAAAGTGAGTCTAAGATCAAAAGAAAAGTCAAGTGTTACCAAAGAATGAATAATTTCGAAAATTACATCATCACTATGGAAATAAGTATTATGGAGATATCAAGTCACGAAATTGAAGAACATCTTGAAGCATGAAGAAAAGAATGGTAATGACACAAACTAGAGAAGATAATGGCATTGCGTGAAGATCACTTGAAGATTAAGAAGAGGACTACATCAAGAAGAATGCTTTTTTAATCAATAAATCCATACAGAAGGTGTGGTTAAGAGCTTAATCTCTCTACTATAAGTCCAGGATCAAACCTCAGTATCTACTATAAGTCTAGTATGAAAATACCTGTCCTTATATTTTAAGGAAGAAGGAATATGAGCTCAAGTTATATTTGGAAAGTGACTAGTCCAAGATTGAAGCTATATTTGAAGATTAAATTACCAAATGGCATGGATTGCAACAGATTAAATTGAAGATATACTTTACGTGGATGTGAAGCTCAACACAATGGTCAGAATATTTTAATGAGACTAGCTGACAAAGATTAAAACTTGGTAGTGTCTTTTTCCAACGGACAACCTCTCGAAATCTATAAATAGATGAAGATTTGAAGCAGTTGAAGAATTATAAGCGAACAAGTGCTACATATGAAATACACAAGTGAAAAATCTAGAGTGCTAATCTTCATCTGAGAGAGACTTGATCTACATTGTCACAAGAGAGTGTGAAATCTTGGTGCAGTGCTAGAGGCACTAGTTGGGGGGTGATTAGTGTGGGCTTGGTGATCAAAGCACTAGATCACGGATATTTATTGTATCTTGTAACCAAGGAATGGTGGATATAGTGGATTCATCTTGGAGATAGGAGAGAGTGGAGTAAGAGGATTAGATACACCTCCGTACCACTATAAATTTCTTGTGTTCTTTATTGCTTTACATTATTTATTTATGCTTGCATGATCTATACGTGAAACTGATGGTTTTAATTTAGTATGAGATGGAAAAGTGTAAACGGAGATGGAATCCCCGAGTGTCGTTCTCTAAGGATGACAAATTGGAGTCGATCGAATGTAATGCTTTTTAAGGGAGAATTCAACAAGAGATAAGTAGGTGCAAGGAAAGCTTGAGTAGGCATTTGAATAAGGAAGCAAGAAAGGAATAAGGAAAGCAATTAACAGAGCAATGAAAGCGAAGAGTTGGCCCAAACACTAGGATGATGCATGTATTAGGCTAAGGTAGATTCAATTCAATGCAATCACGTCTAGACTTAAGGGATTGTAAGGCACAAACACCAAGTTGCGTCAAACTTGGACTCCTAAGTCCTCATTCGGCTAGGGCATTTCATCAAACACTTTGTCTAACAATCCTTCTAGGCCTAGTACTTTCGGACCTATGGCGGGGATGTGGATGAGTAAGACTACGTGGAGGCACAGTCTCTTGCTACAACCGCTCTCTCACACTCCTCACTCATCATGGCTGTTAGGTTTTTGAAGTCTAAAACCCCAATGATGTAATTGACTAATTTATTATGGCAAAATAGATAGAGTAGTGTTTAGAGTCTGTTAATGTTAAGAGTAAAGATCTGATTGAGCAGACTCTACATCAGAGCGTCCGCGTTATATCTGTTGAGGATTCACCGACTTATATTTGCTGAGCTAAGCAGAGCGGTTACCGGCAAAGAGGTGATATTACAAGAAAGTCCTTATCTATTTGACACCTCAACGGGTATCTTGGTAATTAGAGAATGAAGGTGCAAATATGAGAGATTACCATGATATCAAGGCCAGAGCTCTATATAAAGGAGAGGTATGGTTCAAGAAGTGGTTACGCAGTTTATTAATTAAAAAGATACCATTATCTCACAGTTCTAACTTCTAAGGTGTTCATCTCTGTTCTTTATCGTTTTCTCAATCAATTAAAGATTTGGGTTTTTGAAATTAAAGATCTTGAAAACAAAAATACGTTTGATGCTTAAACTGTGGACGTTGAGGCTATGCAACTGAGGATCAGTGAAGGGTGAGTCATCAAGATGGACTGCATCAGAGTAGCTCTCTACCAAGGGGGCTTGGGTGGACTTTTGAAGCTTGGATCTCCGGTCTTGGCAATCCATTGTAAGCCTAGGGCAGTCGGGTAGCTACCTTGTGAGGGATCACATGGGTGAGAACTTTTTCTCTTACCTTCTATCATGGTTGCAGTAGGCGCTAGGCGCTAGTCGGGCGGTAGACTAGTGCCTAGCGCCTAATCGGTCTAGGCGGCGCCTAGGCAGTATCTAGGCGGTTCTAGGCGGCGACCTATAAAAACAAAAAATTAATTCATGTGTGTGGGTGTATGTCATATATATTATATTATATATATCTCTCTTACTTCCCTTACTTATATAAATAAATAGATTTAAATATATATAAATATAATAATAAAATTAACAAGGCCGACTTGCTCGAGTTAACTCGGCTAACTCTGCCGAGTTGGGCGAGTTAACTCGGCCTAGTCGGCCGCCAACTCGGCGGCCGGCCACCTAGGCGGACGCCTACGGAGCAATTCGCCTCGGCCTAGGAGCGCCTAGCGCCTAGGCGGGTGCTTAGGCGGGGATTTTTGCAATAGTGCCTTCTATACGTTGCTATTGAGTATAGTGGATTGGACGAACTGTGGCCGTCTCCGAGACGTAGATACTGAGGTATCGAACTGGGTTAATAAATCGTTGTGTCTATTTTAGTTTCTGCGTTTATTTTTCCACATGGGATTAAATGCTTCTGATGCATGATTTGAGTATAACAATAATCAAGATTCACAAATGATACACGTTATATAACTAAAGTAGTAATTCAATCAGACTAATTAGGATATTAGAATAAGCGGAATTTCAATAGCCATTAATGAGCAAAGGATCAAAGCATCACATCATCAACTCCTAGGTTAATCTAGCCACAAATCATGATGATATTGAAATAGCAATTCCGAGGAATCCAATTCATCACAGTTGAAATGAAATGGAAGTGGAAATAGAAATGAATTACCAAATTGAAGCCTTCAATTGAATCTCTCAAAGTTCATCACTTGTAGATAGTTAAGCTCTCTTAGAGAGAGGAAGAAATCTACTCTAAGCTCTCAATTGAGAGAGAAAATCTCAAAATAAACTGAGTTCTAAGTGCTAAGATCACTACCAATGTCTAAACCTAACTTAAATAGTCTTCCCTCCAAATCACTCTTTTAAAACTCGCGTTGGAGCCCATCCACGTTCGTGGATGGGTCCGTGGAACTTTCTGCCTCAGATCCACGCGCGATCCACCTTTGTGGACTATGCCACAACCTGATTTTGCCTTTTTGGTCTTCATTAAAGTTGTAACCCTTTAAGTTGTCATTCTAAATCCACTTGAATCACCTCATTTGGACACTTCTAGCTCAAGATATGCTCAAATTACCGAACTATTGCCGGAATGCCCTAAAAATTTAAGCTTTTGCTATCTTTCACAAATGCAACCACAATTAGTCTTTGTGCATATCTTTTATCAAAATAAGTTATTCTAAGAATGTCATAAGCTCAAAGGACTTCATTTATAGCACAATACGTCTCTTAAATACCCCACAAAAAGATAGTATCTTTGGCACTTATCAAGTTTCCACACTTTAACTCTTGCTTGTCCCCAAGCAAGTTCTCAATCTTTTCAAGACAATTAAGTGCCAAAGATACTTCAAGGATAGCTCAATCAATCAAATGATCAATCAAGAATGAATGTGAAAGAAAATAGAGAGGGGAGATCCTTCATGCTATCTAACAAGGGGGTTAACCATGTGCCATACATTCTAGGAATATACAAAAGAAGCAAAACCCCTATTGTTTCATTTGGACAATGGAAACACACTCTTCACACCATATTGCCAAGCATGCAACCAAGTTTTGATTCACCTCATATTTTGCAAAGGCATTCAAGCCGAGCCCACTAGTGGGAACTATGTGCACCTCAACCAATCATATCCAACCAAACGCAAAGTCTAATACATAAAAGCAAGTGAGAGTAGGACATGAGCCTCTCACCGCCAATGGCTTGGGCAGTCTCTCTTTCTTCTCAACCCCTTAGGATGACATCATCGGGCGCCCAACTTCACATGGAGCTCCATGTTTGTTTGAAGATCGGTGCAATGGGTACCCGAATCCTAGTGGGGTGTCTCACCTCCAAAGTACTCTTTTAAAACTCGCATTAGAGCCCGTCTACGAGCTGTCTACATTCTTGGATGGGTCCGTGGAACTTTCTACCTCAGATCCATGCGCGATCCACGTTTGTGGACCGCGCCACAGCCCGATTTTGAATTTTTTGTATTCATCAAAGTTGTAGCTCTTTAAGTTGCCATTCAAAGGCCACTTGAATGACCTCATTTGGACACTTCTAGCTCAAGATATGCTCAAATTACCGAACTATCACTAAAATGCCCTGAAAATTTCAGCTTTTGCTATCTTTTACAAATGCAACCGCAATTAGTCCTTGTGCCTATCTTTTATCAAAATAAGCTATTCTAAGCATGTAATAGGCTCAAATGACTCCATTTGTAGCACAATATGTCTCTTAAATAGCCCACAAAAGGTAGTATCTTTGACACTTATAAGAAACACACACTACACATTATTTATATTTTGTTGTACACAAGACACTGACAAATTATTAAGTGTTTTGGTTTTAATATTGCCTTAGAAAAATTTGAATTGGAGTAAACTCTATTCACCCCCCCATAGACTTTACTTTATCTCTTTTGGGATCTTTTGGGATAAAAAATTGGTGTCAGAGCACGTTGTCTAATTAAGTCAACTTGTTCTTGATTGCTAGGCAAATCTAATTTAAAAGTGTGTGTAATTGGATTAATTCTTTCATATATCATGTGAAGATGAAGAAAGATTTAGCACAAAATTTATTATTTTTCACTTGATAAATTTGATGACCGGAATCAGTCTTGTTCTTCTTATTTAATCTTAGCAATTCGGTTACAAGAAAACCAAATCCTACCACTTGCGTCAATGTCTTGTTCTTCTTGTTTACTGCCTTCTCGATGAATTGCACAGAAAGTTGAAGATCACTAGAGACCAGTCAACTTCATCACTACTACAGAAATCACATACAACGTCGGCTAAATAATTACCCAACGTTAAAGGTTCATTAATTAATTAAAATTAAATAAAAACCCTTTAACGTCGGTTATTTACTAATAACCGACGTTAAAGGGTGTAGATTAGACTACGGTGTGATACGACGTTGGCTAAGAGATTAGCCGACGTCGTATCGTGTATATTAGCCATCGGCGGACGATACGACGTCGGCTAACCGACCTAGCCGACGTCGTATCGCGCCTATAATTGCATTCGGGCATCGATACGACGTCGGCTAGGTTGGTTAGCAGACGTCGTATCCCATTAGTATTAGGCCCGGCGCATACGACGTTGGCTACCGCTCCTAGCCGATGTCGTATCGCGCTTATAATGGCATTCGGCCATCAATACGACGTCGGCTATGAGTGGTAGCCGACGTCGTATCATTAAGCCCGGGCGCGATACGACGTCGGCTACCACTCCTAGCCGACGTCGTATCGCGCCGATTTATAATATTTATACCTACAACGTCGATTATTATAAATAACCGACGTTGTAAGGTTTTGAATATAGTCCAAATACCTTCAATTCTAAATATTACTTATGCTTCAAATTAAATTAGGGATTCAACAGTACATGTACAGTCAGTAGACTGTCGACGTCGTGCTTCAAAATTAGGGATTCAAAATTTTAGACCTTACTTGGCATAATCGTAACCCTCTTGGCGTGAATCGCACACAGATTTGTATCTTCAAAGAGCCCAACAAGGTAGGCCTCCGCAGCCTCCTGCAAAGCTGCAACGGCGCTGCTTTGGAACCGAAGATCAGTATTGAAATCCTGAGCAATCTCCCTCACCAGCCTCTGGAACGGCTACTTCCGGATCAACAGCTCAGTGCTCTTCTGGTACTTGCGGATCTCTCGAAGAGCGACAGTTCCCGGGCGGAAACGGTGGGGCTTCTTCACTCCTCCGGTGGCAGGGGCTGATTTCCTAGCGGCCTTGGTGGCGAGCTGCTTTCTCGGGGCCTTGCCGCCGGTAGATTTGCGAGTTGTCTGCTTGGTTCGTGCCATTGCTGCGATTGATTAGGGTTTTGGAGGGTTGAGAGATGCATAATACGAATATGAATTATATTTTGCGGGTCTCAATCTGATTGACTTGTTCTTAAATTATCTGTGTCACAGTGATCGCAATGGGATGCTAGTATACATTGGATTTTAAAATTGAAGCTGTTTCTCCTGCTAAATTGTTTTAGGGGTCTGCATTTCTGATTAGAATTATGTTGAGTTTTTTGGGGTTAAATGGCTTGCACTGAGTTTACAGGATTTAATGTTAGAATGTGAAGGATGCATTTGTATATATTGATGACATTGCCTGATCATGAGGGAGGTTTTATATATAAAGAAAAAAAATTTAGTTTGTTGCTTACCTAGTTTAATTCCAAATTGATTGGGCTAGTAACACTACTATGATATTGTGATGGCTTGAGGTTGCTTGTACATTATGGGCCTGGGTGATGTCAAATTTGTTTTGCTGAAATTTAATTTACTACCATTCATCTTTATGTCTGTCTATTCTGATTGCTACTTGGGTAGTTTACCATTGTATACTCAGATTGCATTTGTTATATGGTACATGGTAATATCAAATTTGTAGTGCTGAGCTTAAATTAACTTTTGTATGCATGTTTTATCCATGATACTTACATAATTTTGCCCTTGTACCAGCTGTGGCAATGTCTTCCAGCTGTTAGCTCGTAGGGAGGTATCTCCCCGAAGTAAACGGTCCTCCAAAAGGTTTTGGAGGCAGGAGACTACATGTGGTGGATTAAAGGGTGGTGTGGCTAGGGATGCAAAGCGGGGTCTTATATCATGGTAATTTGTGTATAATAACCGCATGATGCTGATCTACATTATTCTTTGATGTATGCATGGCAAAGTTGTACTTTTTCTGATATGGATTAATTCTTTTATTTCAGGGTAGAGGCAGAATCATTACGGCATTTATCAGCCAAGTATTGCCCCCTTTTACCTCCTCTTCGATCAACTATTGCTGCAGCATTCAGTCCAGATGGAAAGACGCTTGCCTCTACCTACCTAGTAAGTTCCCACCGTCCTACCATCTTGTGAGAATGGTACAAGTATATATTTATATAATGTATGTCTTGGTGTAAATATCAATCTGTTTATTTACATAATCAAGTATCACTCTGTCAAATTGCAGTATGGGTTCTTTAAGCTCTGCCTTCTGTCTGCACAGTGCACATTCATGCCCATTATTAAATTTTGACAAATGGGGTTATTACTTGATCTATTAATCATTTTTGTAAGAACCCAAAGTTGGAGCTGGTAGTTAGGTTTTGCCAAGCATCTTTGACATAAAACTAAAGGTACATCACTAAGGTTATTGAGAAAAGTGGCTAATCTGTTGGCTGTGTGTACTTTAACCACAAATGAATTTCTGATATTTAATTGTGAATGAAATTGTAGTTTAGTTAAGAATCTGTGATTTGAGCTCAATTCGCAATTTGCATAACCTAATATTACCAATGGATTCAGATCTGGAAGATGAATCCAATTGAATTGAGGCATAGGATTTGAATGAAAAATTTTCAAATCTATACTATGATCACAACTATATATACCTGTATGTGTGTGTGTGTGTGTCTACTAGATATATGCATAATAGATGGATGCTGAACTCATTATACAAAGATGGATATGAATTATTATAAATGATGAGGATGACCTTAGTATTCTGTTTTCTGTGATGCCAGTGGAGATCATACAGTGAAGATAATAGAATGTCAAACTGGGAAATGCTTAAAAGTGTTGAGTGGCCATCGTAGAACACCTTGGGTGGTAAGGATGCCTTCTGAAGCTTTTCATCTCCCCATTTAATTCATTTGAATTCTGAGATTGCCATATTGGCTGGTTCGATTTTTGTTTTTATATAAATGTCAGAAATGTGAAAGAGGAATAGAGTATTAGTTTGTTCTAAAAAATACCAAGTTTATGCCTAAATATTTTCTACCTCAGAGGATTCTACTTCACTTTGTTTGTAGCTCCATGTATTATAATGCCTTTATTTTCTATATGGTATTAATATGGCATTATCTTAAATAAAATTTATTACTAACTTTTGTGTTATAACACTGATTGAAAGAGTCTTGTAGTTTATATGCTTCCCTTTAATGGTTATTGCTCTTGAGGTAGCAAATGTTCTATTAATCCACATATACACCTGTTTCATGGGACTCAAGAATTGCTTGGCTCATTGGGCATAATACTTTGAATGCAATTTTCCTTTTTATTATCTAAGATTCCATTCTAACTATTTCAGGTTAGGTTTCATCCATTGCATCCTGATATACTTGCTAGTGGAAGCTTAGACCATGAAGTTCGCTTATGGGATGCAAAAACTGCTGAGTGCATAGGGTCCCGGGATTTTTGTAATAGCCTTTAACATTTGAAATTAAAATAATCTGTGTTTCAATTTTCTTTGTGTTGTTGTATCAACAACTGTGAAACTTTTTCTCCATATTATAAATATAAATTGTACAGGTTTTGAATGTGATTGTGATAGCTATATATATTTGAGCAGGTTTTTGGTGTAAATAGAAAAAAAAATGAATATTTAAAAAAAAAATTACCCTACAACGTCGGCTAGTCTTATTAGCCGACGTTGTAGGGTAATTTTTTTGTTTTTTAAATTACCTACAACGTCGGCTATTTGTAAAGAACCGACGTTGTAGGGTATTTTAGTAGTTTTCAAATTACCTACAACGTCGGCTATTTGTAAAGAGTCGACGTCGTAGGGTATTTTAGTAGTTTTCAAATTACCTACAACGTCGGCTATTTGTAAATAGCCGACGTTGTAGGGTATTTTATTTGTTTTAAAGTTACATACAACGTCGGCTATTTGTAAATAGCCGACGTTGTAGGGTATTTTAGTAGTTTTCAAATTACCTACAACGTCGGCTATTTGTAAATAGCCGACGTTGTAGGGTATTTTATTTGTTTTTAAGTTACCTACAACGTCGGCTATTTGTAAATAGCCGACGTTGTATGTGTACCTTACAACGTCGGTTAACATATAGCCGACGTTGTATGTGTACCTTACAACGTCGGCTAACTTTTAGTCGACGTTGTATGTGTACACTTACAACGTCGGCCAGATCAACGTCGGCTTTTAGCCGACGTTAAAGGGTCTACTTAGCCGACGTTAAAAGCCGTCTGTGTAGTAGTGCATAGTGGTTAAACATTGCGCTCAACATTGTAAACTTCTCGGTAGTGACATCGTTAGTACCAGCCACTCGATTCTCAACAATTAGGTTGAGAATGTCAATTGCACTTTCGAACTTTGGCTTCAATGTTTTCTTCTTGAAGGAAAACTTTAACTCCTCTGGTGCCTGATCATCCTTCACCTCCTTTCATAGGGTATCCTAATTGTCAACGTGCCCTGAGTAGTTTAGTTATGCTTTATCTCTTACTGGAAAATCAAATAAGGCCTCAATCCACGCGTGGATGAGTACATGGATGAGACATGCAGAGGATTTGATGAGTACATGGAAATTAAAGTAGGGCAATTTTGGGGAGGCTATTTAAGGAAGCTAGATAGGATTTTCTAGGAGTGCTAGTTTTTGGAGGTTTTAGTTTTTCTCTTTTTCCTAGAGTTCTTTTTAGCTTTCTTTTCTTTCCTTTGAATATTTGGATCAATTTGAGAGAGATTTCCATTTTGTATGAAGAAGTGAAGATCAAAAGCTTGGATTAAAGTTGTAATTCCATTTTACTAGGTGATTTCTATCTTGAATCTTATTTCTAATTTCTATTTTTATTTTGCAATTCATATTCTTAGATTGAATTAGATTTATGATTTTGAATACGTGAATATGCTTAGCTAATTCTATCTAGGGATTGAGTTGTGTGAATCTATGCTTGCTTAGTGTGATATCTCAATTCTTATTATGGATTTTGATTCATTTGATGTTGGAAATCTATTCTTGTCTATTGATTGTTGATGTGATTTGATCTTGAGTAGATTTGGCCAATCTCTTGAGAGTTTGAGACATTGACTCTATCATGATATTGATTTGAGTTAGGATATAGTTTTTGCAACCTTAGATCCTATTGAATTCCATAATTGGGAATAGTAGGAATGTGTGAAGCTTAGGTGTTAGATAAAATGTCTCTTAGGGCTTTTGGTTACAAAATGGTATTCCTAAGCCTAAGAAGCCTTAGTACACAAATGTGGAAGAGGACTAAGAGAGCATACTCTTGAATAGCCAACACGATTGAATCACTAGTTCATTACTTAAGACACACTGTGAGGCAACATAGATAGCACAATTCATTCCCTTACTTTCTATTATTTGTTATTTCACTTTTGTTTACCTTATTTGATTACACACACTCTAAATGCCACTCCACTTTCACCAACAACCTCGCATGTTCCATCACGCATTCTTTTGAACAAAAGCATAGCAATCTCTTGCATTGCCTCCTTCTAGACCGACACTCGGGGAGTCAAGACTCTTCGTTTTATTTCTTTTACATCTTTTGACATATCGCACACAACCACCACTATGCGAACTCAAGTGTTGTCAGGACTCTAAGTGAAACAAGGGTCAGATGGATTCTTCATATCACAAGAAAAGTATGACAATAATCTGATAAAGAAATTTGAATTTGAGTCATGCAATTCACCTAGAACTCCTATCTCTACCTCAACCAAGCTATCTAAAGATGAAGCCGGTCAAGCAGTGGATCAAACACTATATCAAAGCCTAATTAGAAGCTTACTATATCTAACAGCAAGTCGACCAAAGCGTAGGCATGTATGCCAGATACCAAGCTACTCTAAAAAAATCACATCTGATTGCAGCAAAGAGGATTTTAAAATATGTAAAAAGGAACGATAGAATATGGATTATGGTATTCGAAAGACAGTGAGATATGCCTTGTAGGTTATAGTGATGCTGATTGGGCAGGTTGATAATCGCAAGAGTACTTCTGGAGGATGCCTCTTTACAGGAAAGAATTTAGTCCCATGGATGAGCAAGAAACAGAACTCTATCTCTCTAAGTACTGAAGAAGCTGAGTATATTGCAGCTAGTGGGTGCTGCACACAACTACTTTGGATGAAACAGATGCTAATGGACTATGGGATAACGTAGGACACAATGATCTTATATTGCGACAATTAGGGGTGAGCATCGGTCGGTTTCAGTTATTAACCGACCGAAAACTGAAAAACCGACGAGATTTTTTAGGCCTCATAACCGACTGAAATGGACCGAACATTTGCCTATAACCGACCGAAATCGACATTCGATTTTGGCCGGTTATTTCGGTTTCTGAATAACTGAGGTAACTTATATGCACTACGCAGTCACGCAGATAGCAAAACTAGACGAGTCACGACTGGACGAAGCTTGAGAGATTGATTCCGACCTCCGACCCCGGCGACTGAGAGAGTAGAGAGGCGATATGGACAGAGCCACAGAGGTCTTAGATTTGAGGATTGATTCCGACCTCTGGCCATGACGACTGAGAGAGCAGAGAGGCGAGATAGACAGAGTCACAGAGGTCTTAGAGATGGACAAGACAGAGGCTAGATGCAGACATAGACACGCAGAGCAGCAGAGTCGCAAAGATGAATTTAGATTTGAGAATTGAGGGCGTGAGTGTGATGCAGATTGCAATGAGCAAAAGAGTAATTGAGATTTTGGAGGAATTGAGATTTTATATTTTTAGGTGTGTGTCGTGTTAGATCAAATATACAAACATAGAAGTTGTAATAATCTAACCTTATTGCGGAAGCTAATAGGATCATGTACCTCCAGCCATAGTTGTCATATCCGTAGCATTACTTGAACGATTGTGAGGAATATTAGAGTATTTTTGTCTACCACTTGTCTCCTGGGCAACTAGATGGTGTAGTATGTGTCGCTGTGCCAGGAGCAGTGGGAGGACCATTGCTTAAATAGCCTAAGTGCCATCATTATAGGCTAAGTAACGGAAATCGTTACTTCTGTTTTAATACCACTACATAATGGCCATAA
>NXFB01000087.1:245313-258813 GCA_002525835.2 Ipomoea batatas
ATATCAAACAAGAAATGCTAACAAACTAATCACAACTTGCCAAACTATTTATTCAATCATGTTATGAATTTCAAGAAGGAAAAATATAGTATTTAATACTTATTTTGCAGAAAATAGTAGTAAAATATTTCTGAATTTTTTTTTCTATAAATAAATCTAAATTCCCTCCCCCACACTTATTATCAACATTGTCCCCAATGTTGAGTAAAAAAAATGCACAAAAAAAGGGATTATTAAAAATAAGACAGATTAAGAAGAAACTCCCCTTTCAGTTGTTCTTACTATTCAAAATAACGGGATCTTCAAGAAGTACTTCTGCAATGTTTTCAACTCGAAACCCATCATGGTAAGGTTTAAGCCTATGGTCATTCATCTTGAATATCTTGGAAGTTTGCAAACTTTGAATCTCTATTGCACCATGAGGAAAAATATTAGTAACAATAAATGGACCAACCTAACGAGAACGTAACTTACCTGGGAATAGACGAAGCTGTGACTGGAAGGGTAGGACTTTTTGTCCAATTGAAAATTCCTTTCTCAAAATCATCTTGTCATGGAATGCTTTCAAATTCTTGAATTCTCGTGGGCTTCATTACGAATTTCCTCCAACTCAGAAAGTTGCAACTTTCGATGCAGGCCACTTTCATCAATATTCATATTAAAGCTCTTGACAATCCAATATGCTTTGTGCTCCAACTCAACTGGAAGGTGACATGCTTTCCCAAACACAATGCAATAAGGGGACATACCAATAGGTGTTTTGTATGCGGTTCTATATGCCCACAATGCATCATCTAATCACAAACTCCAATCCTTCCTGTTTGGGTTGACTGTTTTCTCAAGGATCGACTTGATATCTCGGTTGGACACCTTTGCTTGCCCATTAGCCTGTGGGTGGTAGGCAGTTGACACTTTATGGGTGACATGGTACTTCCTAAGCAATGCTTCAATAGTGCAATTACAAAAGTGAGTTCCCTGGTCACTTATTATAGCTCTTGGAATCCCAAACATGGAAAAGATGTTAGACTTGATAAAATCTGCAACAACTTTAGAGTCATCAGTCTTGGTGGCTTTAGCCTCCACCCACTTTGAAACATAATCAATAGCAAGCAAAATATAGATAAAACCAAAAGATACAAGAAATGGGCCCATAAAATCAATGCCCCAGACATAAAAAACCTCACGAAATATGATCGGAGTTTGAGGCAATTCATTTCTCCGGGATAAATTACCTTACTTTTGGCAAGCATGACAAGACTTACAAAATGAATATGAACCTCTAAATAAAGCTGGCCAATAAAAACCACACTCCAACACTTTCCTTGATGTTCTCTTGGCACCAAAGTGGTCTCCACAAGCATAAGAATGACAGAAAGCGAGGATTAAAACAATTTCATCATCAGGTACACATCTTCTTACCACTTGGTCAGCACAATGCTTCCATAGGTACGATTCATCCCACACATAGTACTTGGAATCACTCTTGATTTTATCTTTCTGGGCTTTAGACAACTCATGAGGAAACTCGTTAGCAACCAAATAACTGACTATGTTAGCACACCATGGTAAAATCACTGTTGCAGCAAGTAGGTGTTCATCAGGGAATGCTTCTTGCAGTGGAGGTTTAGGTTCGATGTGCACCAAACGAATCAAATGATCTGCCACAAGATTTTCTAACCCTTTCCTATCCTTGATCTCCATATCAAACTCACTCAAGAGGAGTATCCATCTTATCAATCTTGGTTTGGCTTCCTGCTTTTTCATCAAGTAGCGAAGAGCTGCATGATCAGAATACACTATAACTTTAGTACCCAACAAATAAGACCTAAATTTTTCTAAAGCAAAAACAATGGATAAAAGCTCTTTTTCTATAGTATAATAGTTTTTCTAAGCATCATTTAAAGTCCTAGAAGCATAATAAATAACATGGGATGATTTCCCGATCTTTTGGCCCAACACAACCCCTACTACGTGATCACTTGCATCACACATAATCTCAAAAGGGTAGTTCCAATTAGGTGACTGAATGATCGGAGTAGACGTCAACAACCCTTTTAATTTGTCAAATGCTCCATTACACTCTTGATCAAACTCAAATGAGGTCTCTTTTTGCAACAATTTGCACAACGGTAGGGCTATCTTTGAGAAATCTTTGATAAAATTTCAGTAGAAACTTGCATGTCCAAGAAAAGAGCGGACTTCACGCACATTAGTAGGATACTGTAGAGATTCAATAATATCAACTTTAGCTTTATCAACCTCAATCCCTCTAGATGAAATAACATGCCCTAAGACATTACCTTGATCAACCATAAAATGACATTTTTCAGAATTTAACACAAGATTACTTTCTATGCATCGTTTTAAAATGAATGTAAGGTTATGCAAGAAATTATCAAAAGAATATCCATAAACTGTAAAATCATCCATAAAAACCTCTATTATATGCCCAACATAATCAGAAAATATGCTAACCATACACCTCTGAAAAATGCCCGGGGCATTACAGGGGCCAAACGGCATGCGTCGATATGCAAAAGTGCCGAAAGGACATGTAAAAGTTGTCTTTTCCTAGTCTTCTAGAGCAATTGCAATCTGAAAATAACCTGAATAACCATCAAGAAAACAAAAATATGAGGACGACTAGTTAACCTTTCTAGCATTTGATCAATAAAAGGTAAAGGGAAGTGGTCTTTTCTTGTTACAGCATTCAACTTCCTATAATCTATACAAACTCGCCATCCATTTTGAATACGAGTTGGAACTAGTTCATCATTTTGGTTTTTCACAACTGTAATTCCTGTTTTCTTAGGAACCACTTGAGTTGGGCTAACCCATTTGCTGTCTGAAATTGGATAGATTATCCCAACTCCAAAGGGTTTAAGGACATCTTCCTTCACTACTTCCATCATGGGTGGGTTTAGCCTTCTTTGTGGTTGACGGGATGGTTCTGCTCCTTCCTCTAGTAGAATTCGGTGCATGCAAGTGGATGGGCTTATTCCTTTGATATCTACAATTGTCCACCCAACGAGGAACTAACTCCCATATGTTGTTCCTTTCAAATTGATGTAACTCATCTTGCATGGCAATGACCCAATCTGAATCATTTAATGCTTCGTCAATTGTCTTGGGTTCTATCTGTGATATAAAGCATGCCATCATGCATTCCCGAATGGATGCACGAGTTCTTACTCCATTATGTATATCTCCAATAACTTGATCTTGAGGATGGTTCCTCAACCATCTTAGATCTGGTTGAAACGTTGTTGGAGGGGCTCCTTCATCTATTGTAGGAGTGTCTTGAGTGAGTGCATCTTGTTGTATCTCAGGTTTATCTGGTTCAGTCGGTATAGTCTGCAACACTTCGGGTGCAGGTGAAGTATTCGGTAGATAATTTGAGAAGTTTGGAAAATCATCTTCCTTAGATTCTATGTTTTCGGATAAATCCTCATTATCTCCAGTCCTCGTATTCTCCTGAATTCTTAACTGTTCAATGTTGACATTATGACTTGTGGAGAGTTCGTCGAAAACTACATGAATAGATTCCTCTATCACCATCGTTCATTTATTTAGAACTCGGAAAGCCTTGCTTTTGTCTGAGTAACCTATGAATAGGCCTTCATCAGCACGTTCATCAAAGGCTTTAAGATGTGTCTTCCCATTGTTATGAATGAAGCATTTACTTCTGAAGATATGAAAATATCTCACTATAGGCTTCTTACCTTTCCATAATTTATAGGGAGTAGTCCCATGAATTTTTTGAATTAGAGGCTGTGTATAAAGAGGGAACCCTGTTGTAGATGAGGGACACGTAAACTATTGTACTGAAACTGTTATACTCACTTATCAAATATACTCCAGTAACATTCTTACAGTCAGGAGCTATAGAGCTTGGTGAGACTACGTACAATGGAGTTTATTAGAGAATAACATTTCTTCTTTAACTATTGCAAGTGGTTCCATTTGGGTTAATGATGGAGTGAAGACAAAGCATCAAACAAGTTAGTCAATTGTTCCAAAGGTAAAGCTTGTTATAAAGCACAACAAGGCAAATGACCAAGGCGGTGAAGAAGCTTCAAAGTTCATGGAAATCACAAAGCAAGGTGAATGATCAAGGTGATGAAGGAGCTTCAAGCTCACGAAGACCCCGACCACAATGCTAACGAAGGCAATCATATTTCTCCATGTTTGAACAAGCAAGCAATAGTTGAAAATGATACGAGTAGCAATTCAATGAAGACTATTGTTGGAAACAAACAACAATTGTATCTACAATAGAAAAGGTTTTTATTTCAAAATGCCTCTATACTTTACTCCTTTTCTCTGTACCATATTTAACTACCGAAAGTTCTTGTTCTTTCAACAAGATCATGAAAAACTACTAGCTGACTATATGTCTACTCATTCTTATTCTCATAACGACACCTTTTTCAATACTAAAATAGAAAAAGAAACAAAAAAAAAAAAGTGGCTCTAATCCAAACTCTAATTCATAGATCATGAAGAACTACTAGCTGGCCATATGTTTGCTAATTCTTATTCTCATGTAACAAACAAATGTACGGCCATTTAAGGAATGAACAAATTACTTCACCAAAGGTCCACATAAGTTCTTTCATCATTACATGTTTCAACAAAGTGGCCCACGTGATGCTTTAGACTTCCTTTTCGATCGAATTGTTAAAAGTGGGGATGCTAATAATCTATGAGCATCTTCAAATTCTCAATTCGTTGTGAGTAGGGCTTCACATAAGTATAAGAAGAACTTCCTTCATCGAACTTCCCCTTCACTATTGTTCCAACAATGAAATCTCTCAATTGATTATACCACCGGATTATATGTTTGTTCTAGGCCTGTACTTTTTTAGGTTCTTCGTGTTACTTTCATCATGCATGGTTGTCTCTTCTTCTAGTGTACTTCTATGCTTGTTATGCAGTTCAACTAACTTCTTATCTTGGTTAAGTACAAGGGTTGTTAAATCTCCAAAGGTTTTCGTCAGATTTGCGAACTATTCTTCTATCGAGGTAGCATTTGTTCTCATAGTATGCATGATGGTATAAACATGAGATCAATTTGGAATAGTTTTCCCCATAGAAAGCAAAAGAAATTTAGACTCAGAATCTTTAACTTTTTCAGCAATCAACTTCTTAGAAGCAAGATTGTTGTCATCGGCCCCAATGAGGTCATGTAACACCTAGTGAACAACATCCATAGCATCAACAGTTGCTTCAGAAGGGCTATCCCTCAAAGGGGCTTGAAGAGTTTGGGTTCCCATGCTTCTAGCTTTGCTCTTTATTGGTGGACCAGTGCTTACTTGACGAGAAGTATTGCCAACCAATGTTGCAAACTTGGAGCAAAAAATCCTAACTTGCTTTGTTTGCTTTTTGAGTCCATCCGAACAAGCTTGATCATAAGCAAAGAGATGAGAGGGTGAGGGGTCCCGCTAGGCGTACCAATTTGTGAACATAAAAAAAAAAATCAAGTGTATTGTATTAATAACACTGAAAATATAATACAAGGTAGGAATGTGTAATTGTGTAATGTGGGTATAAATTTATAATAATCTTTGAAAAAAAATCCTTCGATTCTATGTTTGATTTAAATTTGAATACTTTATGAACACTTGAGTATCCGTTTGAAATTTAGTTGAAGATCAAAACGCTTTGCTACAAACAAATATGGCTTGAGTGCAACAAACATTATACTTGAAATTCTTGAACTTGAGATATTCGAGATTTGATACTTGAAATACTTTGACTTGAGTACTTGAATACTTAATAATTAAATACTTTAACACTTCAAACTCGAAACTTGAATACTTGAATAACTCCTTTGTCGCCCCTTTCACTTGAAATAGAGGCCTTTATTTATAGTAGGGAAAATAATGTCCATACTTTTTATTTGAAATTTGTATTCAAAGGAATTTGAGTTTTGAATTCAAAAATATTCAAACTTTTAAATTAAAAAACATTTTAATTCTTTAACATAATCAAATTATCTAAAATATTTAAATATATTTGACTAAGTTATTTTTATATAAAATAAATTATAAATCATGACCGAAATATATAACATATGGGCTATTAAAAATTGATAAACAATCAACATTTTACAAATCAATTGGGCCAATCATTCAAGACAATTAAGTTTAATGGGCTCTAATTTTAATATCCACAATGCAATGCCCATATTATAACTAGCAACATGAATATATACAAAATATTGATATATATTGACATAATTTCATGATGGCATATGTAACTGCAAATAATTATACTTTATTAAAAAAAATAGTTTTTTACATTTATATATCGAATAAATTTGTTATTTGTTTGATAATCAAAAGAGAAAGTTAAACGAAGGTGTGTTGCTCTCTACCACATGAGTTAACATCAAGAGGAGTCGAAGTGGAGAATCATCACGCGACAGGAAGGCCTGTGCTCTCTCGTCATAGCTTATTAAGGGTGTGTTTGGAAACTCGAAAAATGATTTCTGAAAAATATTTTTTGAAAAATGAGATTTTTCGAAAAATGAAGTCATTTTTCGTGTTTAGATCTGTTCTGAAAAATTGTCTTTGTGTGTTTGGTTCATTTTCTAAAAAATGAGTAGAATTATATAATTAAAGATTTTAATAATTTTATTTAAAATATAACACAATTATAATAATATTAAAATAATATTATTTATTAAATTAAAACAAAACAAAACCCAAAAAAAAAACAAACAAATCACTCTACAAATTTCTGGAGGAAACCATTTGTTTCCCGTCAACTTGGTCCATTCCAGGGCAGTTATTTTAACCTAATTTTTCTTGGTCAACGAAAATTGTTTTCCGTTGACCGTATTTCTCAAGCTCTCCCAAACAAAGAAAACCTAGGGAATAATTTCTGAAAATCATTTTTCGGGTTTTCAAACACACCCTTAGTATCAAAGGCAATGAAAAATCAAGGGAAAAGGAATAGCCCCCTTAGATACCGCTACGTGGCAGTTGATCACCATCACTTGTGTGTGTTTGATAGCCACATGCTAAGCTGACAGCGTGACACTCCCTCCACCTCTCTCAACTGCAATTAGGAACCCCCACATATAAAATGGTTAAATAAATAATTTCATCAAAATAAAATATTTGAGTTATTTTATGGATAATTTCACTCTCATAGTTTTCTGGGGGAAAATGATCAAAGAAGCCCATAAATTTTACATGAAAAGTTAATTAGGTCATAAACTTTTAAAAAATACAATTACACACTATAACATTTTATATTGAAGCAATGAAGTCCAAGAATTGGTAAATGACTTGCTATTACAAGTCATTTCGGTTCTAACATCTTCACCGACAAAAATTCGACAACTAGCAACAACCGAATTGTCGCCAATCGCCATCTACCAGAGAAGACGACCAGTGGAAGGCGACCAACTAAGGCCACCAGTTGATTGCCTTTCATGGAGTTCGCCTTTCGCCGAGGAAGGCAGCCAGTTGGTCACCTTTCGCCGGAGAAGGTCTTTGGTACGTAGATGGCGACCAACGACGACGGTTGAACCGTCGCCTGATTTTCGTTGGAGATGATGTTGGAATCGAAATGACCTGTAATAGCATGCCATTAACGATTTTTGGACTTCATTACCTCAATATAACATGTTAAAGGGTGTAATTATTATTTTTTAAAAAGTTTATGATCCTAATTGACTTTTTTAAAACTTATTTGACTGTTTTTCCATTTTTTATATGCTGATAACTTAATTTCCTTTTGTTAATTTACGTTCCATGAACATTTGTTTGCACCGATAATATATCTAAATTGTACAAATTATCATAGAATATGGAGAAAGGAAATTATCCAATTTCAAAAGCAGAAAATAGAAAGCAGAAATTATCCAATTAGTCTCGCTTCACTTAAATTTTTGATGTACAAAAATACTCTTGACTCTTGAGAGAGTTTCTAAAATGGAGCCCGCCTCAGACTTGCATAAATTAGTCGTGTATCAATGGATATGGATACCAATGCAATACATAATTTTTATTTTATTTTTATATACTTGAAAATATTTAGGGTTCTAAATAGTTGTCAATATGAATGTATTGATTTTATAATGTAACAAAATATTTTTGATTCCCCTGATTATTAATGAATGGTTTAGTCCCTTACGATCGTACACGAATTAAATATCATGCATCTATGAATCTATAATAGGGATCGAATGAAAATTTCAATATGCTTCACGGATATTCACAAATTCATTACACATGGATCGGATTTTTCTTTGAGTGATAATATGTGATGGGTCTTAAAGAATTAAACATGCTGTGGGTTAGGTTGAATTCGATTATTATGTACAAAACCCACATATAACCTCACTCGACCCACTATGTGTGTATTGTGTTATATATATATATATATATATATATATATATGAGAACCACTCACAAGTGAGAACATATAGACAAATTCAAACCATTGATCTGCAAGATCTAATAGATGGGAAAAAGTAAAAAATGGTCAGATCATTTTCATAAATATTATAAAGTTTTGTTTATTTTCAACCATTAGATCGATCTACTAGATCAATGGTCTGGATTTGTCCATAGGCACCTGATTATAGACCTATGTGTGTGTATGTATGCATGTATGTACGTATGTATATAATACTCGGGATATAATAAGTATTAGTAGGTAATTAATTATAAAAGTTTTTATAACTTGGGTTAAGTTTTTACTAGTTTTAGTTTTAAACTAATAAGTTTGTTTTTAAAAATTAACAATTTAGTTATTATATTTGAATATTTCTATTATTTTATGTTTTAATATTATATTTTATTTTATTATGGGTAAGTAATTTAAATATTATTTTATTTTTTTATTATATGATAAGATAATAAGTGACAGGTACCTGTAGTGGGCACTCGCACTCGGTGTTAGTGATGGTGGGTTATAAAAAAAGTTCGTCTGATGTGGGTCAGGAGCGGTGTAGTGATGGTAGCCGGATGTAGTCCTCCCCTACTCATCCCGACCCGTTGTCATCCTAATGTATAATTGCTTCACATCATTGCCAAATTGATGCCTTGCTAGATTAATTTTTTCACATTAGTCACTCGAATATATTTGTGTGTTGAAGGACTTGGTTTCAAAGTTCCATCACTGTTTTCTTCAAAATATTCAAAACAAATAAAAAATCAAAAGACGTTAACTCAAGTAAAAAAAAAATAAAAAAATTATTCCATTAAGGATTATGTATTGTAGTGTCTAGTAAAAAAAATTGGAAGAATTGTTGTCAACTAGTAAATTAGTGTGATTGAAAGTAAATGTATATGAAATAATAGGGAGGGAGTGGGGGAGGGGGGGCAAATAAAGAGTAATTCATATAAAGCTTGAGGGTCAAAGTGAAATCATCCCTTTATATATATATACTAGTTTTATACGCGCATTGCGCGAATGGGTTAATGACCAATGTTTATATTTAAATAAATATTTGAAAGTATATCAATGCAAGATTATATAGGAGAATTTTATACCTAGGTAATTGAATGTCCAATTTTTTATTTAAATATCTAACTCAAAGTATATGAATCCATGATAATATAGAAAATTCATTATAATTATTACTAAAATAAGTGTTTACAACCTTGTAAAATCGATAGTCTAAATATTTGGTTTAAAAATGATAGTCTAAATAAATACTACTTTTCATTTGAATTTTTTTTTAAGTGTTCTTAATTATCTTTTGAGTAATATTGTCATTGTCTTCATCTTTACTATTTGTTCTCTTCCTTTTTGTTGGTAGCTAGTGTGTTATTTGCAATTCGGTTATTGTTGGTAGCATAGATGACAACGTCATGCATGAGATTATGATATAGGAGCTATGGACTTTCCTTTAGGTGTTCTGTTTGGGGTTCATTTGGTTCAACCATTATTGTTGAATGAGTTATTGTGGATAAAAAAATCCCTAGTTTAAGAAAAAAGATTAAATAAATTAATAAAATTTTGAAAATCTAAAATATTATATATTCCAAAAATATTAAAAGGTAGTTTCTCGCTTCAATTTGCTGGGTAATGGGTTATTTGAATACTTTCATTGTCAACAAATCCTCCAAGTAGTTAATATGATTGGTTTCAAACTATTCTTTTTTATTTTTTTCATGGTATTAAAGAAATACATATGTATAATTTTTTGGTGTAACTACGTACTAATTTATTTAATTCAATAATATTAAAATAGAGCGATTCCGCTTCAATTTGTTGGGTTATTTGAGTATTCTCTTTGTCAACCAATCCCCAAGTAGTTAATATAGTTAGCTTCAAATTATTTTAAATTTTTTTCATAGTATTAATAAAATACTTGGTAAATAAATATATAACATTATTTTGTACTATAACTTTGATATTTAATTACAAGATATTGTAAAAATAAGATAATGGACAATTTAATGAATATCAATTGATAAATTTGAATGTAAAAAATCTTTGCATGAGAGAAAATAAAGACAATATAACTAATGAAACTATTTCTCTTATTTAATTTAATTTTTTGATAATGAATAATTTTTTCAAATAAAGGTATTGTAGACACATAATTATAAATTAAAGAAATACATATGTATCATTTTTTGTTGTAGCTACTAATTTATTTAATTTAATAAGAGTAAATAGAGTGAGGAACTTAATTATGTCAAATTTGATTGAGATGATGTTCGAACCTAAGACCTTTCTTATAGAAATTAATGAGTAAGTTAAAAGTTAACGGAATATTAACAGAGAAGAGAATATTTAACGGAAAACTTAACGGATAATCATAAAAGTAAGGTTAAATTAGGTAATCTCTATTAATAATATTAATCTGAATTATCTTAACCATCTATTTGATTAAATAATTCATCTGAACCATCCATTTGATTAAATAATTCATCTGAACCATCCATTTGATTAAATAATTTGACAGCCATTTTTTCTACCAATTTTAGGCCTAACCCTCTTTGGCTCTTATTAGTATAGTAGATATAAATAAAGAAAGTATTTTTGTATTACTGACTCTATTGCAATATAATATCGGTTCATATATATACTTTCTCAACCTATTGAATCACAAAGACAGTTATGCCGCTTAACCACAAGTACACAAAGTTTTTATCTCATCCTTTATATTAGTTTATAAAGAAATTAAAATGGAATATCTCTGGTGAATGCTCCAAAAACCTCCAACCCAAGCAACCACTACCTACTTTCTCTTTTTTTTTTTCCTTTAATTTACTTTACTTTTTAGTAATTCTGGACAAAAGTAATTTTCCTAAAAAAATGTGAACAACAGCAATTTTAAATAATTTAATCTAATGCAATGTCTTTCTTGTATATATTCCAATTAAAAAAATACAAATTAAATTTTGATTTCTTTAAATGTGTTAAAAGGATTACTATTTGCCAAACTATAATAAAAATAAAAAATAAATATGAGATTGACAGTCTGTATTATATTATCATTATTATTACAAGTAAAAGCACAAATTAACATATGTTAAAAACAACCAACTTAACTTATTTAGAATTTATTTTATTAATTTAACGTTAATAAATAGAATTTATACATTCAAAAAAACTTAACTGAAAATTCCTTTGATCTTCAAATATTACGTAATAATAAATAAGACACTTAAAATGAAACAAATATTAATTGTTTTAAAGTAATTTTTTCATTAATTAAATTAGACTCATATGTTATATTTTGGTTTTTTCTTCTGTCTTTGAAGTTATGCTTATGTATTGAACATGATTGAAAAAATCGCTAAGCGCTTCTCAGGTGCCTAACGCCTAGGGCATCTAGGCGGCAATTAATTATTTTTTAGTTTTAATTTTTTTTAATTTGTTAAAGGCTAATAATTATAAATTATTTAATACTTTAATAGTTAATACTAAATATTAAATATTAACCTAAAAACATCAAGAATTTGAACAATTTATATGATTATTTCGCTCAAAATGATGTCGTTTTGAGCGAAATAACTCATTTAAAAAAAAAAGAACAATACTACATTAAAAAAAAGGAATAATATCTAACCGACCGATTAGGCGACCTAGTCGGTGCCTAGAACGCCTAGTCGGCACCTAAGAGGCCTAGGCGGTCAACGCCTAAGCAACTTAGGCGGCGCTTAGGCAACCTAGTCGTCCTCCTAGTCTCTCGATTATAGTGATACGCTAGACGACTGGCCAGCGCATAATTCTTAGACCAAATTTTCGAAACATTAGTATGAACAGATAGTACATTGTAACAGAGTCAATAGTACTAAAAAGAAACAAATATTACAAAGTGTTGTAACTGTGGTGCGCTGTAGTAAAACGGTGTGATGGACAGGAAAATAATTTAATCAAATAAATAAATGTCAAAATTCAGAGGGTGTTAATTTAATATAAAAAAAATTGAGTATTATTATTAGCTCAGTTATCGAGGATAATTATTGTGGTAAAGTTAATTATTTTTAAAAAAAGGCAGGGGAATCGGGGTGAGACTTGGACGCTAATGCACGACGCTCAGGCGGGTTATGAAAAAATGATTGTGTGTTGTACATGGAGAAATTATTGTTGTACAACTGGGTAATTATATCCCTGCGAATCTGAGATCACCACGTGCCATTGGTTTTATAAAATTCCGTCCATAAATATTTCACCTTATCTACATTTTTTAATTAAATTATTCTTAAATTACAAACTTTGATTTGAAAAGAGTTAATATCTAAAATGAGTCCATCGACTATAACAAAATTCACAAATTAAATTCCCAACTATTCAATCCTTACTTAATAAGGTTCACAACTATTCAATTCTTACTCAATAAAGTTCTCAACTATCAATTCTTACTCAATACAATTCTTAACGAAAGATTGATTTGTGAATTATTAAATAATGTATTTCATAAAAAAAATTAGAGAAAAGCATGTTGGGTTTAATTTCTCCCTCTTTTCAATAAAAAAATTAGTTAATAAACACACCGATAATTTTTTCGAGATTATTTTGCATGAGACGTGCGTCTAATACGTTTAAATAAGAACGTAATAAGCAAACTACTATAAGCTTCTTTGAAATATCATCATTATCACCATCACCACCAGTAATTTCCTTCAAATGTCAACAATTTTGAATATGTTTTCATTAAATACTTTCAAATTAAACCAAACTGCCATAGGCACCTTTAAAAGGTTATTTTTTTAAAAAAATAATGCTATTTTCTTTCAATATTTTCATTCTAATGTGGCATTGTACGTAATTCTTTTTATTAGAGAAAAATTGAAAGAAAAATCTAAAATAAATATGTAAGGTTAATCATTCTTTTCAAATTTAAACAACTTTGAATTATGAAGGAATGAATGAAACTCAAATTTGTCCAATCTTATTAGTTCACTTGATTACGGTTGTATAAAGATTGAATAAACCCACAATTGGGCATACATGAATGATATGATGATCACAAAGTGGTTGCACACTCCAACACTTATTCACATTAATGAATTCCCCTAT
>NXFB01000088.1:138425-151600 GCA_002525835.2 Ipomoea batatas
GATGGGACAAATTAATAACTTTCCTCATATTATCTACTTGGTATAGTATCAATCTTAACTAAGAGAGTATTAATGGTTCATTTTTGTTTACACTATTCCTCTTGTTGCAACGTTGAAGAAGTTTGTAAATTTTTTTTGTTAAAAAATGTTATCCCAAATTTGTTGTATATGCATCTCTGTCCACTACTATGTAGTGCGATTAGACTGTTGTTATCATTTTAAATGGGGAAAAGTGTCAAATTGGTCCCCTAAGTTGTGTGGATAGTGCAATTAGGCTCCCTAAGTGAAAAAATCTTCATTCAAGCCCCCTAAACCGGTAAAATTGTTCAATTAAGTCCAAGTTGACTTGTCTATCAAGTCAAATTCGTGAGGTGTTGACACGTGTCCTTTATTTTATATTATTTTTCAAAACAAATATTTTTATTTATTAAAACTATTATTTATTATACATAAAAAAATAAATAATATTAAATTAAAAAAAACGAGTTCGGCGTCATGGAAGAAGAAGAGACACCAGTTTACCATCTTCTTCTTCGTCTCGCATTCTCGCCGCACGTCCGCTGGAGGGAGAGAGAGAGAGAGATGGAGCTGCACCATGCCATCGCCGCCGCTGCCAATCCGACGCCGGAGGAGGAACCAGTTCTTGCCGCCTGCTACTCCGTTGACCTCGCTGCCATAGATAAACTGGTTTCTCTTCTTCTTCCATGCGGACATGCGGCTGCTTTTTTTTTTTTTAATTTAATATTATTTATTTTTANTTGTTGAGGACATCTCGGAGGTCGCCGTCACAAATCACGAACAGGGTTTGGCGACTCGCCGTCCCGTTAGGTTCGCCGGCACGGGAGGGAGCGCGGTTACCACGTGAGCCGTGGGAGTTGTCGGAGTTGGATCCAGATCTTGTCATAGCTAGTGAATAGCACGCTCGAGCCTGTACGTCGAGCTCTCAATGAAAGCACCAATGATGGATTTAATTAACCCGGGTAGCCCGAATCAATAAACCCGAATAAATTATAGGGGGTATGACAAGTATGGATCAAGGTATACCGCGGAGGTACTTGTATATATTGAACGGATAATAAAGCTATTGCAGGAATGGTAATAACAGGACAAAGATGTCGTTAAGACAAGAAGTGGAAGATGTCTTGTTTAGACAAGATTGCATGCTTATATACTAGCTGTGGGCCTAACCAACCGGAGAAAACCCCTCGGGCGGGCCTGGACCGCTTCCTACGCCGGAGAGACCGTGTCAAACCGCGACCCGAGAGTCCTGGGCCGAGCCCAGAGCTCGGCCTAGCCGACCTCTGGAGAGGTTGGCCCAACCCACCTCTAGAGAGGTCGGCCCACTAGAGAGGTCGGCCTAGCCGACCTCGCGTAGGTCAGCCCTAGGCCGAACTGACCCGGGTCGGGTGACCCTTGACCCGTGCTCCGTGCTAACTCCGTGGCTGGTCCGTGTATGATTTATCCATCATATATATATATATATATATATTGTTTCATATATAACCATTGCATTATAAATATAAATTACTCCATGTAAGTGTAAATATTTTGTTTTTTTCTTTTAAATTATAATAATATGTAGGCAATGGATTGAGTCATAAATTTAGAAAATAATAATAATAACTTGGGGGCCGGGTCAACTTCCGTGAAAAGGGGAAGAATCCAATATGGAGAAGAAAGGACCTATTATTGAACATTTTTGTATCGTGCATGCGCTTCTAATGACTGTTGCAAAAATCCCCGCCTAGGTCGCCTAAGCACCCGCCTAGGGGCTAGGCGCTCTTAGACCGAGTCGAATTGCTCTCTAGGCGTCCGCCTAGCGCCTAACTCGGCCGACTAGGCTGAGTTAACTCGCCCAACTCGGCAGAGTTAGCCGAGTTAACTTGAGCAAGTCGGCCTTTTTAATTTTATTATTATATTTATATATATAAGTAAGGGAAGTACGAGAGATATATATAATATAATATATATGACATACACCCACACACATGAATTAATTTTTTGTTTTTATAGGTCGCCGTCTAGAACCGCCTAGCGCCTAGAAGGAGACAACCCGAGAAACTAGTAATATATGCCTGCATGTAGAAGGAGACAACCCGAGAAACTAGTAATATATGCCTGCATGTAGAAGGAGACAACCCGAGAATAAATTTGTTACTTTCTCAACTTATTGAAGTATAAGGAGAGTCAACAATGTGTTAGCCTCAAGAACCTGTTACTTTCTCAACTAATTATTGAAGTACAAGGAGAGTTAACAACGTCTCCACTAAGACTCGATCTCGTGACCTACCATATAATAGAGTCACTGTACTACATGTCATCTGAGCACAAGATGCTTGGCATGATTGTTGGATGTTATTTTATCATTGTATGAATGTTATAATAAATTGAATTTTCTTTTTAGTTTGTGTGATAGATTGAATTGTATGTTTTATTTCTTTTTTATATATTAACTTTAAATTTTAGTTTCTTTTAAAAAATATTAATAGATTTAGCGAGTTTAAACGGGTTTTTGTGTCATATCGTGTCGGCATGACTCGAAACCTATTAACAAAGCGTGTCTATCGTGTCAAATCATTTAACCCGTTAATTAATATAATCGTGTTCGTGTTTATGTTAGAAATTTGAACTCGTTAACCTTAACGTGTCGCGTATGTGTTTAGCCTTATTGTGTTCGTGTCGTTATCGTTTCAAACCCGCTAACAAACTCGTATACACAAATTGTCAGGTTTACCCGCATGGGTAGCTCAACTGGTCACATGAGTGAAGTTTTAGGAGAAGAGACTAAGAATCCAGTATCACCCGAGGCAATGTGGAGCCACCTCTCAAAGTGATGAGTGGGACTACTTGTGCACAGTGAACAAATGTCTAGCCTAAGTTATTTACATTCTCTTCTCCTAGTAAAATGGGACAGATGGAGTCACTCGATATACGATAATGTTCGATTTGTTAGGTTAAATTTTATAAATCAATTAACACTCAATATACGACAATGTTTGATATGTACGAGGTAAATAATTTTATAATTTAAAAGTATTATAAACCATGCATGTGCATGTGGAATGGAACTTGTCTAGGGATATGATGGAGATTCGTGCAATGCTAGCTCCCATCCATGTGCTAATTAAGTGAAGTCAATTTTTGATTGCTTTTAACTGATAATATATTTACTTTAATTTCCTCCTAAAAATTATGTATCAATCTCTTCTAGTTATTTAGGGCTAAAAATGAGTGTTCAATTTCTTTGTGAGTTATTGGGCAATGAGAGGGGTGTTTTCTTTGCCTTTTGGTTAATGAGTGCATTAAAATATCGATAAAAGTTATAAGGACATAAAATTTTTCACTATCTAATGTTACAATTTTTATTTTATATACCGTTATTAAGTGTTTCCTGCAATGAACTAAGGTTGCGTTTGGTTGGAGATGTTTGAACTTGCTCTGCTATCCAATTTGATATCTATTGTCATTATATTTGTTTGCCTATTTTTACTATCCTACTATTGGATTCAAATCTTTTAGTAATCCGTAATCATGAAATTTATTATTCTTCTTTCCCCTACTATTGGATTGTGTTGCATTTACTTCTCTCACTGCAACAATTCAGCTTGAGTTTTTGAGGGTGTATATATGAAAAACTAGTGAAATTCAGGAATATATATATATATATATACACTTCACCTCCTTCAATTTTTGTTTATTGATCATTTTTGTATTCTGTATCCCATGTGCATGTACATGTGCTTCCTCGATTAAGCATCCTAAAATTGATTCCAATTCTCGCAATCTCCTCCTCAAATTAAGGTAAGATGAGAAAGAGAACTACGAATTGTGATCGATTTTAGGGTAGACATGTCGAAATCTAAAATTTTTAAAAGATATTTTAGGGCTTAAATCCTTTTATTTATGTTCAAATTGAGATCTTAAGTTAAAAATGACGAAAATATCTTTAAAAAATTTTAGATTTCGACATGTCTTAAATGGAGGAGTTTCCCGATGGAGAGATATGGAGCCTTTGGGCAATGTCATTTGGAATTTCAGATGCAGAGATACAAAGCCTTTAATTTGGGCACAAATTCTCTCCTCCAGCTCAAGTACGTACTTGAGAAACATTGCAGAAGCTAGTATAGCTTTTTCAGTTTTAAAAATCCAGATCCCTAGCTCATGGGAATTATTACATTCACTCACATCATTTGGGTTGTAATTATGAAAGTAATTCCTCTCTTTTGTATGCAATCTTTCACACTTGTTTATAACTAAATAAATTATTTCACTTTAAATTGATATTAAGAGATTAACACATGACCACAAGAGTCCCACTCTTCATTATATTGAATTTTTAAGTTTGCTTGCCTTGTTTTTCATTTATTACTTATTGGTAAAATTGTAATTTTTACCCCTCCATAATATGCCAATTATTAATGTCACCCCTGAATTATTAACGGTATAAATATTGCTCCTCAATTTTAAAAAACGGTACATATATTGCCCCTCCCGTAATGAAGGAGGGGCAACATTTATACCACGGGAGGGGCAATATATGTACTATTTTTAAAAATTAAGGGGCAATATTTACACCACTAATAATTCAGGGGTGACATTGATAATTGACATATTATGGAGGGATATAAATTATAATTTTTCTTTACTTATTTGTTTGAATTGAACCATCTCTAATTACGTTAGGATTAGTTTCACAAGAATATATTAGTAACTAGTATTTAATTAATACTCCATTTTCATGTGGGTCGATATCCGAAATACTCTGGATAATTATTTGTTTGTCGTTATGTGCTACGACCAATTTGTTATTCGTTTACTTAATTGAATTGACTCAACATATTTGTGATTGGTCTAGTTTTTAAAGGGGTAGTTTTAGTTTGTACTTAATTTCACTTTGCATCATTTCTAACATTATAAGAAGTTCTCCCCAGTGGAATGATATATTAACACTATGTTATAATTTAATACTTGATAGATGTTAAAATTCACATTTTATCAACGGTCATTGTTGTATATTTATAGAATAATCAATAGTAATATTATCAAGTGTACTTATATATATATTGTTTTCAAATTAAAAAAAGTGTACTTATATATTACTCCGTATTATAAACTGGTTATAGTGACATCAAGTTTGGTTACGATAATCGATTGTAAAGAGTTAATTCCATTTTTTGTCATAGATTTATATGTGATAATTCACTTTTAGCTTTTTATTTTTCAGAATATCCACTTTTAGTCATAATATTATTGTGGTATGATCATTTTTTATCCTCTATCAACAAAACAATTTAAATTTTGTTAAATACAAGAGCATTTCGATATTCAATTATGAATTTATGAATATAGCAGGTTAACTTACTTTGTATAATAAAGATTGAAATGTTCTCGTATTTAATGATATTTCAATGATTTTGTTGATGAGGACTAAAAATGATTATGCCACAATAATACTATGACGAAATGTGGATGTTCCGATAAAAAAGGACTACAAATGGATTGTCATCCCACTTATATATCTAAAACAAAAAGTAAAATTAATTAACTCGATTGTAAAATATTTATTGGTCGTATAAGCATGGATCGGATCTCGTCACATATGTTAGTTTCTATTTCTATCACGGGTGAGATTGAGGTTATTACTCTAAAATGAGTGTTCAATTTCTTTATAAGTTATTGTGCAATGAGAGCGTGTTTGCTTTTGATTAATGGATGCATTAAAATATCAATAAAGTTATATGAACAAAAAAAATTTCACAACTTAACTTGACAATTTTTATTTTACATTTACCTTAAATGAAATGAATTAAGGCTGCATACTTGCATTTGGTTGGACGCGTTTATACTATACTATCTGATTTGATATTCATTATGTATCTACATTATTTACTTTTTTTTTTTTTTTTTGAGTACTACTGACTCTGTTGTGGGACACCGGATGTCACTTGACCACAAGGTTTTTGGCAAATTCAAATTTACATTATGTATCTACATTATTTACTATTCTACTATTAAATTCAAATCTCTTAATAATCATAAAACTTATTACTCTTTTTTCCCCTACTTTTGGACAATAGAATGAAAAATGAGAAAGAAAAAAATTTAGAAATGATAGGTTAAGGCTTAAAGCATGTGCAAGAGTGAGAAAATTTTAGAATAAATTTATAATTTAAGAGTAATATATTAACATATTGCAATTGCGTGCAGTTCTTCCTACATAATTACTTAAGAGAGAGATTCCATGGAGAAATGCAGTATNAGCATGTACTAAAAATATGCACAATTATCTATATTTATTTCATGATTTGATAAGCATTAAAATAACTTTTATGTATATATGATATGCGATCAATTCAATAGTTATTTATGACAAATAAATAGTATAGATGTGTATAAGAGAGGAGAAGAGATTTGAAGCACAATTTGGGAGAATTTCTTCATCTCTTCTTTACTTTTAGTTTTATTAAATCTTCCTTTGAATTGATTGTTGTTGAAACTATGATAGACATGCTTGGCTAAGCTTTTATTTGGGATTTTTGGATTGAAGAGTGTTTATGAACCTTTATGCCTTGTTCTTAATTTCCTTGATGAAATATATATTTGGGTTTTATATCTTGTGTTGCAATTGTGTTCTATCTTGTTGATGCTTGTAATTGGTGGCCTAAATTACTTGTATCTTGCTATAATTGTGTCTTGATGGAAGTTAGGGCATATATTAGAGCACCCACATTTGCACTTGACTTTTACACCTTGGGAGATGACATATATGTTAAGGGACTTCATTTAGATTGTTTGTTCTTGATTGATTTCTTATTATGGGTTTGAATTATGGGAGTAATTCTTTCCCAATTTTGAATGCAATCCTCCACACTTGTTTTAATCCAAATAATTGTTTCACTTTAAGTTGGCACTAGGTGATTAAACACTTGACTCCCAAAAATCTAACTCTTACTCTCTTGCATTCCTCAACTTGCTTGCTTGTTCCTTCTAATTACTTATGTTTTCGCAGTCAATTATTCATCGTCTTCGTTAGGAATAGCTTCTCATGAATGAATTAGTAGCTAGTGCTTGATACCCCACTTCCCTGTGGATCGATAATCCCGGAATACTCCGGGTATTTGTTTGTTATAAAAATGCTACAACCAGTCACATAAATATAAAATCGTATAATTATATATTATATAATAATAAAACAATTTTAAAAATATTTTTCGTCAAAATAATATTATTAAAAGTTTTTTGGGTGTTACATTTTCTTGAGGTGCAAAACTTTGGTTGATCTATTAAATTGCTAATTCCAATTAGGTGACTAAATTATGATGAATCAAAATGCATCCGGATATAAGGAGTGAAGAGCATTATAATAATAATGTTGCAAAACATGATGAGGAAAGAAAAATAGTAGCGAAATGCAACCAAAAAATTGTTTTTGGTTATGAATTCAGTGTGAATGGTTGAATTTAAGTACTAGTAATGGTTGAATTTGCTCCATGAAGTTACATGATATTTTTTCCCTTCATTATGGTCTTCCGGACAGTTGATCTAGAATATATAATTCTTCATTTGTCGTGGATCCAATCAATAGTGATGATATATTCATATGCTTCTTTCAAGCATATAGCTTTCAAAAATAATTATATCAGCATCACATGAAGTATGATGAGTCATATCCAATTGTCTCTATATGATATTTTAAAATAGCATGTACTAAAAATATGCACAATTATCTATATTTATTTCATGATTTGATAAGCATTAAAATAACTTTTATGTATATATGATATGCGATCAATTCAATAGTTATTTATGACAAATAAATAGTATTCTAATTTGTTTTTTATAATGGTTCACATAGACACAAAACAAATTTGAGCAAATAGGATGGATGAGCTTTTATATAGATAAGTATTACTGCCATAATGCTTTATAAAGAAATCAACTTTATATAAAGTATTAGAAAGTTGGCCTGCACAATTAGGTGGAAAGAAAATTGATATTCTCCCTTACAAAATCATGTACCCCACACGCAAGACAAAAATTCTATAAAACTATAAAAGGCCACTAAATTGATTAAACAAATGTAATCAGCCAAACTATTTCAAATAATGGAGCACTACTTCTAATACGAGTAAACAATGCACCAAAAAATAATAATAATAATAATAATAATAATAATAATAATAATAATAATAATAATAATAATTTCCGCTGTATTCCATAATTGGGGATTCCTTTGCTGAAATCTTGTGCGACCGGGTAATATCTAAAAGTCCAACCAACGCCTTTGGTTTCACTGCGCCCCCTCGTTTTACGAAATTTATATCCTAGACCAAGATCCATAGTGTATTGTAAATTTCTGATCTATTATATAGAATTTGATTTTAGTACATAATTCATGTTCATAAATATTAACATTCCATTATAAATATAAATTACTCCGTATGAGTGTAAATTATAATAATAAGTAGGCCATGGATTGAGACATAATAACTTTATAAAAGTAAAATAATTTGGGGGGTCCATTTCCGTGGAAAGGATCCGATGCAGAGAAGAAAGGACTATGCAGTTGCTTCCATTATTGAGGATTGCTGAAAGCAATTATTGTATCATATTTATATGTGCAAATTAAATGCACTTCTTCTTCTTCTTCTACTTCTACATTATTTTCTTACTCAAAAACCCAGATCGAATTGAAGTTGTAGAGAGATGGCCTGTGTTGCATTGACTTCTCTGATGGCTACTATTGAGGTTGAATTTTTGCAACCCAACCACAGAGTGTGTCTTGTTGATGATGATGAAAAGCCATTGAAATCTCTGGTTCAGAAGCTTTCTTATATGGAAGGGTTTGTGAAGAAGGAATACAACAACGCTGTTGTGGATGGTGCTCCAATCCGACGACATCTGCTAAACAAAATAAGAGACTTTGCACTGAAAGCTGAAGATGCCATCGAAATACAACTCACAAACATCCTTCAACTTCAACAAAAAGCTGATGAAGGGGAACTCCAACTCCAACAAACCTTGCAACAAGTAGCAAAGGATGCGGATGAGTTGTTGAACATTATCAACAACACTGAAGTTGAAGACATCATTGCGTCGTCAGGTGGATCCATATCCTTGCAATGCTCTCCACACTTTGATGAGGACATAATAATGGTTGGTTATGTAAACTATACCTTTGATCTCTTGAGGGATGCATTACTCGGCAATAAACATTTCTTGGGTTCAACAAGAATGGTATTCTCAATTGTTGGAGCCCCAGGCATTGGAAAGACTACTTTATGTAAAAAACTGTATACAGACAAAGCAGTTGTATCACATTTCGACATTCAAGCTTGGATTACTATTCCGCCAACATACAATGGGAATGTGCAACAACTACTGTGCCACCTTCTTCAATCAATGAGCCTAACCCCCCTCAATGACATGCTGCAGGGAAGCACTGTTTCTCAACTAAAAGATCAACTGCACAAACACTTGAAATGCAAAATATATTTAATTGTTTTGGATGATGTCCCTAACACTCTGCTTTGGGATGATATCCAACAATGTTTTCCCGATGACTCAAATGAAAGTTGGATATTGCTAACCACTCTTTTCACTGATGTGGCTAAGTACATCACCAGGAATATCATGACCCTGCCTTACCTAAGTGACAATCAGAGTTGGGTTCTGTTTTCCCACAGATTTTCTCTTAAACAGCATATGACACCAAAATTTGAAGAAATTGCAAAGCATCTTGTTGAGGAATGCAGAGGATTGCCACGCTCAATTGTTACAGTTGCAGACCGTCTATCTAAATGCAACTACACATTGAAGGAATGGAAGAAGATCAAGAAAGAATTACTGTCATTGGGAATTCTACATAGAGATACACAGCACTCAAGTAAGCTTACCAACATTTACAATCGTTTGCCACAACATTTAAAAGTTTGTTTTTTATATTTTGTGGTCTTTCCAAAAAAAAGTGAAATCAATGTGGAAAGACTTATTAAGTTATGGATTGCCGAGGGATTTGTGAAGCCATTGAGGTGTCTGCCATTAGAAGATATAGGTCTCATGTATTTAAGGGCTCTTAGAAGTAGAGGACTTGTCAGAATAGACGATGAGTACGATTTCAGACAAGAGACCTGTGAGATACATATTGACATGCATAGCTTTTGCGTACGAGAAGCTCAAAAAGAAGGTCTTTTATGTGCAGCAAATACTCAACAATGTATTGGATGGTCATTAGACATACTTGCAAATTCATGTCGTTGGTTAAGTTTACGCTCACATAGATTGGACTATCATGTGTTGTTTAGTTCAAATATCCCTCGCTCCATTTTCGTCTTTCAGGAAGGTTTTGAAAGGTTTATACCTTTCAAACATTTAAGAATTTTAGATTTGAGTGAATCTCTAATACTCAAAAGAGTGTCATTATTGCCCTTAAGGAATTTAGTTTTTTTAAGATATCTTTCCATACCACAGTGGTTTGAGAGTCTTGATGATGTAGTATCAAGTAATTCAAATTTGCAAACACTTACTGTTTCTGGCATTGATGAATCAACACTTGGAGCACGTACTCTTCATTTATTGCCATCCAAAATTTGGGAATCACAACATTTAAGGCATCTCAAACTTGGGGATATGTATATGATAGATCCTCCAAACATGGTTAAAGAGCATTTGCAAACATTAGTTTGTGCAATGCCAATTCATTTCAGGAAAAAAGAAGTGTATTATTGCAGGTTTCCGAGCATAAGAAAATTGGAAGTTGTGTATAAAGACGCCTTAGTGTCTGGTTGCAGCGGTGAGCGATGTTGCAGAAATCCTATCATCATTCTGGAGAATTTTGAGGATTTATTGAGGTTGGAGACTCTAACGGTTATGGTTCCAGTTGGTTGTATAACCCTTTTAGAGAGGCTTGGTTTTCCTGCAAATTTGAAGAAGTTGAGGTTGAGTGGGACTAATTTTCCAGTGAAGATTTTAATGGTAATTGGGCAGTTACCTAAGCTTAAGGTGCTGAAACTAGAGAATGCTTTCTATGACAGAGTGTGGGAAGTGGTTGAAGGAGGATTCCCTGAATTAGAAAAATTGGAGGTTGAAGCCAGAAGTCTTGAGCGATGGGTCGTGGCCAATACTAGTAATCATTTCCCAAAGCTCAAGGACATGCTCTTAAAACGTTGTTATTCTCTAGAAGAGATCCCTCGTGTAAGTGCAATAAAGCACCAATTGTTGTCAATTAAGTTGGAGCAATGTCCTCCTTCTGTTGCCACTTCTGCCAAGAGGTATCAAGAAGAGATGGCGGTACCTTACATTATTATTGACGACAAATTTGTGGTGGTATGTTCCATCTGTTTCTCTTTCATTCTTTAGTTTATTTTCTTTGCAAAATCTGTTTAATATTTCTTTTTTCTCACCTGGTTTCATGTTCTTTGTTCCGTTTTGCTTTATTGATCCAATTGCTATGATGAATCACAGTATTCAGACACAGAAGAATCAGAAAAATTAGAAGAAGAAGAAGAAGAAGAAGAAGACCAGGCGAGACTTAATTTAATATATACACACTTGTTTGGATGTTTAGTATTCATATTTGGCCTGCTCATTATATATATATATATATATATATATATATATATATATATAATTTATTTATTTATTTTGAATGATTTTTTATGATATTTGTCTGGTTGGTTTGCAAATATGAAGGGACTAAAAAATGTAATCCATATTAATATCAGGAAGAATAAGAAGATATGATGAATGCCAGTATCAGGAAGAAGAAGAAGAGTATGATGAATGGCAGTATACAATACAATTTCGCACTTTTTGGTTATATATATTTGAACTTTTAAGTCATCATTGTCTTCCATATTTGCTGAAGTAAATTAACTTTCTTCATATTATCTTCTTTAATTTAAGCTGAAAAGATTGAAAATGTATAGAATAGATACTACCTTATAAAAATTATGAGTATTTAAAAATAAAAATAAAAAATTGTTGTATGCGCATCTTTACAACTCCAGAAAGTATTTTGAGTGCAAGCAATTGTCCCCGAAGCGTTTTATGTATGCTGAGATCAAAGCACTACCAACACAATTAGAATACTTTTTTGTTTTAAACATGTGGATTCGACAGAGAGATACGATTCAAGCTGCCTCGAGTTTTGCCCAAAGGAATCGTTTACCTGCTCGCCTTCAAGATCAGATGCTCGCGCACTTGTGCTTAAAGTTTAGGACAGACTCCGAGGGGCTCCAGCAGCAAGAGACTCTCGATTCTCTTCCCAAAGCCATCAGGTCAAGCATATCGCACTTTCTCTTCTATTCCATGGTCGACAAGGTCTATCTTTTTCGGGGAGTATCAAATGATTTGCTCTTCCAGTTGGTAAGTTCAGCTATGAGATTATCCTGTTATTCGTGGCTTTTATGAATCTTGATGCTCACAATCAACTACTTTTCGTTTTTGGTGTACTTTTAAGGTCTCGGAGATGAAAGCAGAGTACTTCCCCCCAAAAGAAGATGTAATTCTGCAAAATGAAGCACCCACAGACTTCTATATCCTTGTGACTGGAGCTGTGGTAAGTTTGAATATTCCTTTTCATAGCATAAACACAGAAAAAAAAGTGAGCTTTGAAGTGTTTTCTGTTTATTTCCTATAAGTTCGTCGCTCAATGTAGTCTAACCTGGAAATTACTTTGCAGGACCTTCTGGTCTATAAAAATGGAGCTGAACAGGCAAGTCTGATGTGAAATGTTCACTATTAAACATATTACTTCACGAAACTGCTTACTCAAATCGTTTTGTTTTTTGTTTTGTACGCTAAAGAAGTTGAACTAAAACTGCTGTTGATATTGCAGCATGTAGGGGAGGCGAAAGCGGGTGATCTGTGTGGCGAGATTGGGGTTCTTTGTTATAGGCCTCAGCTATTCACAGTCCGTACAAAGCGATTGAGTCAGCTTCTGCGTATGAACCGCACTGCATTTCTGAATATTATTCAGGCTAATGTTGGGGATGGAACCATAATCATGAACAATCTTCTTCAGGTCTAAAGTCTGCAGTCCATTTGTTTTTGTTTGATAAAATGTTAGTATATATATAATCTTAAAACCAAATAATCCTATGTTGTAAGCTGTTTCATTTGCTCTTGTTCTGAGCAGCATCTGAAGGACATGAGGGATCCAATTATGGAAGGAG
>NXFB01000088.1:158167-170740 GCA_002525835.2 Ipomoea batatas
CCCTAATAATATCAGGAAGAAGAAGAAGGATATGATGTATGAGGCTATCCTAGCTACATATGGCTTTGCCTTCCACTTCCAAAGAGTGAAACTGCGCCATGCTGATTATTACCGGTTCTACCGATTCCAATCTTCTTCCGCCTCTTGTTTTTTCCTTCCGTTTCCTCGAGGTGTTACAGCCGAGCTTCAATTTTTCATCATTCTGTAAACGCCGAAGAGGTAATCTCAAAGTCCCATACTGAAAATTGTTAAATTAAAAAGAAGTTTTTAAAAGTCGAGTGTAGTGTGATGATAAATGATTATATATAACGTTGAAAAGTTGGTATGTTTTTGTTTTGTTTCTGCCATTTGGACTTCACATCAAGTGTTTGAGTTTTTTTCACTGCGTTCCAGTGGATGTTAGTGCTTAATTTGAATAGTATTCTAACAATTATTGATTTTCTTTTCTGATTTTTACTACAGCTGGTTGTGCTATTATTTTATACAAATTGCTGTTGGAAAAAATGGCAATAAATGGCATTTTAAGTGGTCATTTTGTGGTATAAATATATGTAGGGTCCACATCCGATTTGGGTCGGGTCAAAGTGGATTCGGATTCTTTGTTCTTAGACGAAGAGATCGATATATTATACGCTCAAAATGGATAATGGGTGAATGAGAAATTGGTTCTCAAAGTAGACCCATTGAGATGGAAAATTGTGGGAAAAGCTTTAAAGAAAAGCATTTGTCCCACATTGGTTTGGGAAGAGGATTTCACCCACTATATATACAAGAGGCTTTTCTAAGCTAATTAACTTGTATAGCATAGATGCTCTCTCTTGCGCGCAGGGGGGTGCAAATCAAATCCCAAAAATGCCTTCGAAAGGCTTGAACTTGTGTGCGCCGGCACCTACGGGCACGGAAAATTGGCGGCCTTACGCCAAATTTCCGAACAGTTTTCCATCTCGTTACCACAAAGCTCGCTGATGTCTCTCGAACTTGGGCAGCGCGCGCCGCGGGTAGCGTTCGAGACATCACGCGATGTCTCCTCGTAGTGAATCTCCAGTAGCGACGTATCACTTCCACTGTGACCGTTCATAAGAATGACCTTTGGCATTAAGGAATTAATGTAATTAATCCTGCCATTATTTCTTATTAATGGATTGTTAGTGGGAAGTAAATTCGTGCTTAATGGAAGGAGGTTACATGTGAGGAATGAATGCCATTATCAATGCTATTTTATCACTTCCTCTACTATATATTTCCAGGTTGAGCAGGAGATTTTATATACACACGAAGAAAATCAGTTTTCACCTCGAAACTCTGCTCCTCCTTCGTTCTAGCCACCTGTGTTCATCCCACGTTCTCGTTCGCCTGATCCAAGTTTGTGTGCTCAAACGGCGGATCGTAGTACGTTTTATCCTGGGAAACCTAGACCGCAACGCTCCAGCACCTCGGGAGGCGGTAAATAAGGTTTTAAGGACAGAGGCAACTCGACTCGTACTTACAACTACCCCAAAAGTCCGTTCTCCTCGTCCCTTGTATTCCAGGTTTATTGAATCTTTGTTGTAGGTTTAAATTCTTGGAATTTTGTAATATTCTTGTAATATTTGTTTAGTGGATTTTCTATTTTCGTCCATTTTCTTGGGTATTTCGAAAATTGTTTCCCAACAATTGCTACCCTGAAAAAGTATATGGGCAACTAACAAGTGCTTTTATGGAGTTAATTTTGGACACTAATCTAGTCTGTGTTTTCTGTTTGATTGATTTTTTTTTTAATTGGATTCAATTTCCATATATACCCACCTGGAAAAAGAATATATCTGAACTAAGTGTCTCTACTCAGATAATTTTTATTTATTTAATTTTTTTTTTGAAAATGGGTATCTAAGTTTAAAGCTTTTAGCTTTTACGTACATGTTTTCTTCTACAACATGGATTGTGTTGTGCACCCATAAGTTCAAAACTTTGTTAACTAATCAAAGTATCAGATGGCATGCTATTCTAATTGTTGTAATAATCATAATGCAAAATTGATATGCATGAATAGAAAACAGTTTATTAAAACCGTTATCTTTGTGCACCCATTTCTTTTATTTAGACAATGGTTGTATTTAACCATTGTCGTTGGTGTGTTATCTTTAAGTGCACTTGAATACACAACACTACAAAGACAACAATTTTTAAAAACCGTTGTCTTTGTGAGTTTTTTTTTAAAGACAACACGGTTTTATTTAGCCGTTGTCATTGGTGTGTTGTTATTAAACACATTTTAATACACAACACTTGACCACCAAGCCACTTCATCACTTTATTACTAAAAGGTTTCACCTAATATTTAAACCCAAATTTAATTCCAGGCGAACAGATTTACAAACTGGCCACCGGCTGCCTGGCCCTTCGGCTATGGCACCCCAGCGGGGCTGGGGTCTGGGGGTGCTCCGTAGAGTGGGAAAGACGCCCCAAGTAGGGTAGGCTCAACGATGGTTCACCAAGTCAGGTCTGGTGGTCTGGCCTCCTCAAGGAAAGCGTCTTGTCTTGAAGACACACCTTAAGTCACGAAGACGGAAGACTTCCCAAGTCTGGTTGTCTGGCTTTCTCCCTCTTGCTGGCATGCATATCTAGGTTCAAATCCTAATGGTAATATAGTTAGACTATTTTGTATATATTCAATAGTCATTCAATTATTTATTTATTTATTATTTGGGTCTCCTTTATTTTTTGGGCTAATATTTTTTGGCTTTGTACATATCCTATTGGGCCCCAGGCCATGCCTCAATTAATAATATTATTATTTTCTTATTCCGCTCAATATTGTTTTTTTTTTGAAAATAAAGAAGCTAATTCATTAATCATAGACTGAAACGTTTACAATAAAGATCAATGGAATGGTCAAACATTCCTTACAGTCAGACATAGAAACAACTTCCCTACTCCCTAGTATAGAAAACTTGATTCGCAGACTGTTTCACAAATTTGAAGCTGAATTATTTAAAGGAACATAAAGCTTCTTTAATGATTTGGTCAAACGTACCCAAGACTGACACTGGTTGAATAGTCTTGCACACCTCCTGAGCATCTATTTCAATTCTTCTATCCATTGACAATATCTCCATCACCATTCTTCTATCCATTGACAATATTTCCATCGGGCTGAACTGCATATCATAGTTCATAGGAGTCTCTTTTACTTTGTCATGTTTGTCACCCAAGATGAGATTCACGTACGCTATGACTAGTTTTATCGTTTCACGCATTATGAAAAAAGAACTCGCCAAGAAAACGAGAGGAAGAAACTCGTCAAAATAACGAGAGGAAAAACACAAAAACTGCAAACAAAATTAAACCAATAAAACAAAGTAAAGGAAAATAACAATACGAAAATAAGAGAGTAACGACCGGTAGCGATGGAGATGGAGGAGAAAACAGGTAAGGGAAGACGATTGGACGCCGCCTCCGATTCGCTTGCTTCACGGAGGCGGCGGCCGTGAAGGATTGAAAACCGAAGACGAAAGCACAATAGGGTTTAGAAACTGTAGCCCGCTCAATATTGTTATGGCCTTGTTTTGCAATTAGCGGTTAGTAGATTGTGTTAGCGATTAACAGATACAAAATACGCAAAATTAATTAGATGTTTTAGATTAGTGGTTTACAATTGTCAAAAAAAAAAAAAAGATTAGTGGTTAACATGTAACTATTTAATTGAGCATATGCTAGACACTGATGATAAAGAATCTCAGTTAATTCTAGCAATGGTCCTCCGACTATGTTGATTTTCCAAAATTGGTCCCTGACTTTTAATTTGGACAATTTAGGTCTCTTGACTTTCAAATTCTTTCCAATATTGGTCATTTCGTCAAATTTTGGTTAAGTTGAGGTCAAATGAAGGGATAAAATTGTTCGTTCACATGTTTAGTATATTATTACTCGTATTTCTCTTGTCCTATACGCGGTATATATGAATATATATAATCTTAGCCAAAGTGTCAATCGAAACCATATAATCTCAGTCAAAGAGACTTCGACTGAGATTAAAGTCACCGAAAAATATTAATTGGTAAAATAATAATGATATTTTAATCATTTTACTTCTATTTTCTTTCTTTACCTTATTCTTGTTCGTTGCCAGCTCCGACGAGCTCCAATCGCTTCTAAAGTTAAAGGCCTCCTCCCAGAACGCCGGAACCAGCGTGTTCAATAACTGGAATTCCGATGGTTTAGTCAGGTAGACTTTGCAGTGTGCTCATTTGAGAAGAAAGAACATAGAAGTAAAATAACTAAAATTTACTCATTAATTTAGTTATTAATATTTTTCAATGAGATTTGGCTGACAATTTGATCGAAGTGACTAAAATTGATAGTAATTCAATAATTAAAGTACTAAATTAATAGTTTTAAAGGTCATAAATTGCAATTAACAAGATCCAAAAAGTCATTGGATCAAAATTACCAGGGCCGGTCCAAACATTTTGGAGGCCCTGGGCGAAATTAAAAAAAATGGGCCCTATATAAAAAATTAAAATTAAAATTTAATAATACTAAAAAATAATAATCTCAAATAACATGAAATACATTTATTTTCTTTAGATTGTTTCAAATTTTCATTAGATTATTCTGTTTTTTTTGAAAAATTTATTTATATCTCCTCTTGGTGATTCTATTAGCGTTAAAGAAAAAAAAAATACCTGAATATTTTAAAAAAAGTTCTCCTATTGTGGGAGCCAGGCTAAGAGAAATTGTCATTTGTGGGAATCGAACCCACATTCTCCCAAAAAAAAATTTCACAAAGAAAACTCACTTACCACTCGAGCAACCCCATTATGTTGTTTTTAAATATAAATATAACACTATAATATATATGTATACATATATATATATGGATGGGCCCCTTCTAGCATGGGGCCCTGGACGGTCGCCCAGCCCGCCCGTGCTCAGGACCGGCCCTGAAAATTACTCTTAATTTTTTTATTGGACATTTTTGTATTATGCATCCGTTGCATCGCATGTGCATGTGCTTCCTCGAGCACCTATTATTGAACAATTTTTTTTATCATATCGTGCATTGCATGGTGCTTCTAACTAGTAAACAAAGAAAGAGTAATATATTAATTAGCTAGTAGTCTCCACTTTATAGTAAAATATATAATGATGGGTTATTAAGACATAAAACATGTGCAAAAGTGAGATAATATTTGAATAAATTTATGATTTAAGAGTTTTAATAAATCAACTAGCACGGGATATACGGCAATGTTTGATTTGTTCAAGGTAAATAATTTTATAATTTAAGAATTTTATACATCAATTAACACTTTATTTACGACAATGTTTGATATGCGCGAGGTAAATAAATTTATAATTTAAGAGTATTATAAACTATGCATGTCCATAGGGGTGTAAATGAGCCGAGCGGCTCGCGCGAGCCGCTCGGTCAAAGCTCAGCTCGAGCTCAGTCAAATTTGAGTTCGAGCCGAGCTCGAGCTCTAATGTCTTAGGCTCGTAGCTCGACCAGCCGCTCACTCAAAATCAAGTTCGATCTCCTTCAATTTTTGTTTATCGGGCATTTCTGTATTCTGTATACATGTGCTTACTCGATCGAGCACCTATTTTGTATCGTGGTGCATTGCATGTGCTGCTGTGCATATGCAGTCGTTATACCGTTTACCATGGTCTACAGTATAATTTGCGGTGCACATGCATGTGTTTTTGACTAGTAAACAAAGAAAGAGTAATACATTAATTAGCTAGTCTCCATTATATATTAAAATATATAATTGGTGGGTTAAGGCATAAAGCATACAGAACAACTAGCATCCCATATTGCAATTACTTAAGAAAGAGAATCGATCGAGAAATAATAAGTAGGCCATAGGCCATATTATAGGGGGAGAGAGTGAAGAAATGCAGTATAAATTAGCAAAGCCAAAAGTTAATTGCGAATGCATTATTACATTCTAATCTTACTTTGAAACAAAATACAGAGAGATATGGCTTGTGTTGCATTGACTTCTCTGATGGCTACCATTGAGCTTGAATTTTTGCATCCCAACCACAGAGTCTCTCTTGTTGATGATGATGAAAAGCCATTGAAATCTCTGCTTCAGAAGCTTTCTTATATGGAAGCCTTTGTGAAGAAGGAATACAACAGCGCTGTGGGTAGTGGTGCTCCAATCAGACGACATCTGCAAATAAAAATCAGAGAGTTTGCACTGAAAGCTGAAGATGTCATCGAAATACAACTCACAAACATTCTTCAACTTCAACAAAAAGCTCACGAAAGGGAACTCCATCAAACATTGCAAGAAGTAACAAAGGAGGCAGAAGAGTTGCTTAAGGTTATCAACAACGATTCTCTTCCGTTGATTGGTTGCTCAGAAGCTGCATTGTCGTTGCAGCCTCACAACATTGCGTGGTCAGGTGGACAGTGTGAGGAGGAGGATATAATAATGTTGTGGGGTGACTATAACTCCACAAAATATCATCTCCTTAATGATTGGTTATCTGCAGAACTAGGAGTACTCACAATTGTTGGAGCTCCAGGCATTGGAAAGACTACTCTTTGTAAAAAACTGTGTACAGACAAAGAGGTTGTATCACATTTCGAGATTCAAGCTTGGATTACTATTCCGCCAACATACAATGGGAATGTGCAACAACTACAGTGCCACCTTCTTCAACCAATATTGTGGCCAACCCCCTTCTATCAAGAAATTGACATGCTGCAGGGAAGCACTGTTTCTCAACTGCACAAACACTTGAAATGCAAGACATATTTAATTGTTTTGGATGATGTCCCTAACACTCTGCTTTGGGATGATATCCACCAATGTTTCCCCGATGACTCAATTGGAAGTCGGATATTGGTAACCACTCTTTTCACTGATGTGGTTGAGTACATCTGCAAAGATCGGGGTATCATCATGAGGCTGCCTTACCTAAGTTACGACGAGAGTTGGGTTCTATTTTCTCACAGATTTTCTCTTAAACAGCATATGACACCTAAATTTGAAGAAATTGCGAAGCATCTTGTTGAGGAATGCAGAGGGTTGCCCCGCTCAATTGTTACAGTTGCAGACCGTCTATCTACATGCAACTTCACAATGAAGGAATGGAAGAAGATCGAGAAAGAATTACTGTCATTGGGAACTCTACATAGAGATAAACGACACTTGAGTAAGCTTACTGATATTTACAATCGTTTGCCACAACACTTAAAAGTTTGTTTTTTATATTTTGTGGTCTTTCCAAAACACAGTAAAATCAATGTGGAAAGACTTATTAAGTTATGGATTGCTGAAGGGTTTGTGAAGCCACTAAGATGTCTGCCATTAGAAGATATAGGTTACAGGTATTTAAGGGCTCTTAGAAGTAGAGGACTAGTCATAACAGACATTTACAAATTCAGACCAAAGACTTGTGAGGTACATATTGACATGCATAGCTTTTGTGTAAGAAAAGCTCAAAAAGAAGGTCTTTTATGTGCAGCAAATACTCAACAGTGTATTGGATGGTCGTTAGACATACTCGCAAATTCATGTCGCTGGTTAAGTTTACGCTCACATAGTTTGGATTATCATGTGTTGTTTAGTTCAAATATCCTTCGCTCCCTTTTCGTCTTTCAGGGAGGTTTTGAAAGGTTTATACCTTTCAAACATTTAAGAATTTTAGATTTGAGTGAATGTCTGATACACAAAAGAGTGCCATTATTGCCCTTAAGGAATTTGGTTTTTTTAAGATATGTTTCCATACCACAGTGGTTAGGGAGTTTTGATGATGTAGTATCAAGTAATTCAAATTTGCAAACAGTTACTGTTTCTGGCATTGATGAATCAACACTTGGAGCACATACTCTTCATTTATTGCCATCCAAAATCTGGGACCCTCAACATTTAAGGCATCTCAAACTTGGGGATATGTACATGATAGATCCTCCAACCATGGTTAAAGAGCATTTGCAAACATTAGTTTGTGCAATGCCAATTCATTTCAGGAAAAAAGAAGTGTATTATTGCAAGTTTCCAAGCCTAAGAAAACTGGAAGTTGTGTATAAAGACGTCTTAGTGCCTGGTTGCAGAAATCGTATCATCATTCTGGAGAATTTTGAGGATTTATTGAGGTTGGAGACTCTAACGGTTATGGTTCCTGTTGGTAGTATAACCCTTTTAGAGCGGGTTGGTTTTCCTGCAAAATTGAAGAAGTTGAGATTGAGTGGGACTAATTTTCCAGTGAAGGTTTTAATGGTAATTGGGCAGTTACCGAAGCTTAAGGTGCTGAAACTAGAGAATGCTTTCTATGGCAGAATATGGAAAGTGGTTGAAGGAGAATTCCCTGAATTAAAAAAGTTGGAGGTTGAAGCCCCAAGTCTTGAGCGATGGGTGGCCACTACTAGTACTCATTTGCCAAAGCTGGAGTACATATTCTTAAAACGTTGTTATTCTCTAAAAGAGATCCCTTCTATAATTGCAAAAAAGCCGGAGTTGCGGTTAATTAAGTTGGAGCGATGTCCTCCTTGTGTTGTCACTTCTGCCAAGAGGTATCGAGAAGATATTAGGGGCATCCAATTGTGGGTTTCCATTATTGTTGACGGCGAGTATTTGCGAGTATGTTCTTTCTGTTTCTCTTTCATTCTTTTGTTTGCAAAATCTATTTAATATTTCTTTTTCTCACCTGGTTTCATGTTCTTCGTTCCGTTATGTATTATTGATCCAATTGTTATGATGAATCACAGTATTCAGACACACTAGAATCAGAAAAATCTGAAGAAGAAGAAGAAGAACAGGCGAGGCTTAATTTAATATACACACACATTTGTTTGCATGTTTAGTATTCATATTTGGCCTGCTCATTTTATTTATTTATTTATTCATTTTCGATTATTTTTATGACATTTGTCTGGTTGGTTTGCCAATATGAAGGGACTAAAAAATGTATTCCATAAAAATATCAGGAAAAAGAAGAAGAGTATGATGAATGGCAGTATACAGACAAGGAAGAGTCAGAAGAAGAAGAAGGACATGATGTATGAGGCTATCATAGCAACATATGGCTTTGCCTTTCATTTTCATTCTAGAATTTCCCACTTTTTGGTTATATATATTTGAACTTTTATATCATTGTGAGGCAAAAAATGTGCCTTAACTTTCCTCATATTATTTACTTCATATCAATCTCAACTAAGAGAGTATTAATGCTTTATTTTTGTTTATACCTTTTCTCTTGTTGCGACCTTTGAAGAAGTTTGTAAAAGAATTTTAAAAAATGTTATCCCAAATTTGTTGTATAAATGTATCTCTGCCCACTACTATGTAGTTACAAGATCGAACCCTAGTCACGACGTCTAGCCTCTTTGTTCAGTTGAATTATCATGATTTATATCCTTTCAAATACTTTGTTAGGTCTGGACATGGGAGTCCTTAGGGTTAGGGATTCAACCTGAGAGAAAAAGAAAAAATTGAAAAATTATAGAGTAGATACTACCTTTTTAAAAAAATCATAAGTATTCCAAAAAAAAAAAATATCGTCTATGCATATCTACAACTCCAGCAAGTATTTTGAGTGCTTTACAATATTGAATAGTGATTGTCCCCGAAGCATTTTATGAGTGCTGAGATCAATGCACTACCAACACAATTAGAATACTTTTTTTTAGAACATCTAGATTCGACTTGGTCTGCATTTCTAAAATTTAACTCTACAACCTTACCGTTGTATTAGTATTCAACTTATTAATTCTCTCAAGTTGCTAAGTTGAATAACTTATTGCTTTCGAGTATATAGCATTCTGCCTACCTTTGCAACCAATTGATATACTAGTTAGTTGAAGCATATATATATATATATATATATATATATATATATATATATACTATATGTGTTCATGTTAATTGATCGAATTATTTATATAATTAGTTGAAATATAACTAAAAGAAACTAATTATCGCTGTGAAACTGAATATATTATAGTATGAATCTTTGTGTAATATGGGAATAATACAGAAAAGAAGATAGAGAAGACCATGTAGAAATCGGAAAATCAGCTCCACACTTCTATTAATAACTGATTGCCATATGTTGTACAACATGATAGCTAATAATGTAAACACCACTAAAATAGGAGTAAGTGGGATAAGTCATACTTAAATAAATATTTATACTAGGGGTGGGTGTTTCGGTCTTCGATTCAAATTTTTTTTTTTTTTCAGTTTCGGTTTTTCGGTTTTTAAAAAAAATTAAACCATTCGGTTTAACATTAGAGTTCGGTTCGGTTTCTGCTCAGTTTATGACTCCCGAATTTTAATATTTTCTAGACGACAAGACGGTCGGGAAAAACCATTATCTTAGCATACTCATGCCTCCATAAAACCTCGCTAGAAAAAACCCTGTGGGAAAAACCTAGTTGAGTGAAAAAGAGTACGTGATATATGTCAAATACTTAAACAAATATTTATAACACCACCACCCCTCCCCAATTGGCCATTATCTTAGCATACTCATGCCTCCATAAAATCTCGCTAGAAAATTAAAACCCTGTGGAAAAAACTTAGTTGAATGAAAAAAAAAAAAGGTACATGATATACGTTAAATTATCTGTTGCACTGGTTGCCTCATTAAAAACCTTAGTCTAAGAAAATTCAGTAGGAAAAAACTTAGCTAAGGGAAAAGAGTACAACCATAACCCCAACATAAACTTTTGGGTATAATATTCATGATTCAAGTAGTAAAATTATACTCCACTTGAAGATAATATTTGAAATTGTATTGTGTATATTGAATGTACAATAAAATTCTACAGTTTCTACTTTGTTTTAACCGGATTATTTATCTGAATAAATTAATCAATTATAAGTAGATAAAAAGCAACATAAACAATAAAGCAAAGTAAAAGAACCAGACACTGGGAATTGTTTACGCAGTTCGGAGCTACACTCCTACGTCTGCAGGGCACTTCACGTCAGCTCAATCCACTAGATGATCACAAGGGTTAACAAGGAGTCACGAAACAACCTTACTACAACAATGGTTACAAAAAGTACTCCTAGCTAAGCCTTCATCATCTTCAAGTTGACTCTGTGCGTTGCATAAATAATCACCAACAAAGACGAACCACCAAGCACACTTCCATGCTAATAATACCACAAGAATAATAGTATAATTCTGAATATAAAGCTCACGTAAATCTAGAATATATATATATATATATATATATATATATATATATACATATATATATACATATATATATGTAGTAAAGTGAGTAATGAATCCCATGTTTTAGAGCTCTTTATATAGCCAAAGGTCCAACCTCTAGCTCCAACCAGTAGTGTAGATCAATCCCACAATTCGTGAATCAAGAAGACTTAGTTTGATTTGAATTAAACTGCCATTGGCGCTGATCCAGACTGTGCGGTAGGAAGATCCAGAGTTGATACAGTTGACTTAAACTAACAACCTATAAAACTAATCTAAGTTTTTGACTAATAATTAAGCTAACAAATAGGAGGTCCAAATGTGTATAAATTTTACACTTACAATCTCCCCCTTTGGCAATTATTTGTCAAAAACTTAATCTACAAATATACTTTTGAGGCAACGGAATATGTAACCAAATTTCATTAAAATAGGCCTTCAAGTATATTTGTTTACAAAGAATAGTGTATGAATCAAAACTAGAAAGATATAACGTATTAGATGTACCTGACATAGGCTTCTAAAGATCTTCAAGAGATATTATACTCAATTCAAATAGGATCAGACAGACCATACCAATAACTGACGGTAGATATTCAAACTGATTCTAACAAACACATCAACTGATTCTGATATTCCCATTTAACTCATATATTTCATACTTCAAAGATAATCCACCCTGAGAATGAGTCCAATATAATAGAAACTATTTTTATTTTAGTATTTTTTTTCTACTTTATTCTCTATTATATTATCTACTTTTTCATAAATACCCATGCATTCCTAATTTACAATATATATATATTCGATACATATGAGAAACTATGCATATTAATATCATTGTCTTTTTTGGAGGAAGGAGGATTTCGTTTTGTTTTTGAAGATGCACAGCGCCAAGACACATATGAGAAACTATGCGTATTAATAGTGCTAGCTCCCACCCATGTGCTATTTAAGTGATTCAATATTTGACTGCTTTTAATTGATAAAATATTTACTTTAATTTCCTCCTAAACTTACTAAGCGTTTACCTACAATAAATTAAGGTTGCGTTTGGTTGGAGATGCTTATAATCGCTCTGCTATCATATTTGATATTCATTGCGCTGCCATTATATTTGTTTGCCTACTTTTACCATCTTATAATTGGATTAAAATCTTTTAGTAACCATAAAATTTATTATTCGTTCTCTCCCCTACTATTGGATTGTGTTGCATTCACTTCTCTCATTGCAACAATTCATCTTGAGTTTTTGAGAGTGTATGAAAAACCAGTGAAATTAAGGAATATCAATTTTTGTTTATTGTAAATTTTTGTATTTTGTATCGCATGTCCATGTACATGTGCTTCCTCGAGCACCTATTATTGAACATTTTTGTATCGTGCATTGCATGTGCTTCTAACTAG
>NXFB01000088.1:183436-203343 GCA_002525835.2 Ipomoea batatas
TTTACCCCCTAATATAACGCCTAGTTAACTGCAGATAAAGGGAAGGACCATTGCTGGAACAAATTTGAAAGTCAAGTGTCTTTTTCGTCCAAATTAAAAGACGAGGACCAATTTTGGAAAATCAACATAGTCAGGGGACCATTATTGGAATTAACTCTAATAGATAATTAGATACCCTTAAACATAGAACAATTAAGAATTATAGCATAAGCACAAAATGATCGTGATATTGCAAATTTGACCTCCATCTTATTAACGCGATCAAAGAACCCAAGCACAAGGGTTGAAGGTGTAGAATCAGACATATTTATAAAGAGGCAAATTGTTGCGCTATCTGGTGGCGATGATTATTGTTTATTAATTTTTTAAAGAAATATTTAAATTTAAGAAACTAGAGAAACATCTTTGAAACTTTTCTGTAAAATTGTGAGAGGAAATGGTTGTTGCGCTTGTTGAACATATAATATATAAACATAAATGTGCAGTCCAATTATCAACTTAGACTTTTAGTTGAGATGGAACACATGCTTCAGTTATGCTATCTACATGGCGATGATTATTGCATGGCTACCATAATGCTATTTTAGGCTCTTAGCTAGTAATGTTTGGTTTTTGATTGAAGTTATTTATAATTTATTTTTTCATAATATTAAGTTTAATAGTAGTATATAAAATTTATATATTTAAAAATTACATTAAAAAATTATTTAAAAAAAAAACAAATTAAGTGACTTTATAAATGAATGGTAAATAGGACTAATAAAATAAGGGAGTGGAAGTGATATAATAGAATGCCATCAACTTCATAATCATAAATGAATACAACTAATAGAGAAAACTTTTATTGAAAAAAGAATAATTATTTCTTCCATTTCATATGAAGAAAAAAGTTAGTTAAGTTACAGAACAAAAACTGTGGCTATTCTAATTGTACAGTCTATATATACACAAGCAAGCATGGATCGAACCGGGTGAGTATAGGGATATAGCACGACTCTCGTACATAAAAGTTACAAGTCTAAGTGTCTGACTATTACAAACATCTCTGTCGAACCAATCGCACAAGATCTTTTTAGTACATTTTATCTCTCCTGTGTAGTTTGCAAGCTATTACACATGAATGGACCTCAATTTTTTTTTTTTAAAGTAAACATCAAAATATCAGATGACTATTCTGAATATTTTTAGTACAACTACAATTATAATCTCAAAAATGGAACTACTCTGTCTTTTGAGTCAAATATGACCACATGCTACAAACCTGTTTTATCTATCATCTTCATCTTCCTCTAAATGTTTCATCTCTGATCCAAGCCACTCCACCATCCTATAAATTTCCTCAGACAATGGATGAGATTTGTCATCTGATGAAAACCCATGCAGATTCAGAGAATCATCAATGCTTCCTACATCAACCCAACTAAATGCTACCTCTTTCTTCACTCCCCTAGATCTCATCCCTTTTCTGATGTTTGCTACCTTCTCCCACTGCCCCTTTTCAGCATACAAATTCGACATCAACACGTACGAACCTGAATGCTCAGGTTCCAAAGCGATCAGGGCTTCGCCTACCCTCTTAGCCATCTCTACATTGCAATGAGTCCTGCAAGAACCAAGCAGGCTTTGAAGTACAGAGATTCCTGGTCCTCCTGGAATTCGGGACATGAATTGTTCAGCCTCGTTTAGCCGCCCTGCACGGCCCAACATATCAACCACACAAGAGTAATGCTCTGCAGACGGTTTGATTGAGAAATCTCTTGTCATTGAGTTAAAAATCTCAATCCCTACATCAACTATTCCTTTATGACCACATGCTGTCAAAACAGAGAGAAACGTTATGGAATCTGGCTTCACGCCTTTCTGCTTCATCTCTTCAAACAGAGAGATCACAGATTCATAATCTCCATGTCTTGAGTGGGCCGAAATCATGGCTGTCCATGAAACTTGACCTTTCTCAGCTATCTCATGAAAAACTCTTTGGGATTCAAAGATACTCCCACGCTTTGCGTACATGTCAAGAAGGGCACCGAAAGTAACTGGATTAGTGTTCAGGCCGAGCTTTACCAAGCAAGAATGGCATCGCAGTCCATGCTTCAAAGAAATGGATTCAGACGAAGCAATTGCACTCAAGACACTCCCAAATGTATATTCATTTGGTCGTGACTCCATCATAGCAGATGAAAATATCTGTAGAGCATCTTGATACATCCCATTTTGAGCATACCCTGAAATTAAAGCATTCCAAGAGATGATGTCTTTATGGTCAAGCTCTTCAAAGACCTTCCTTGAGTCTTCCATAAACCCAAACTTACCATACATGGTTATAAAGCAATTGACAACATTTAATTCAGAGAAAAAGTTTGACTTCATACAAAATCCGTAAACCATACAACCTTCTGATATCATATTGTTCATTGTTAGGGTGTGAATTAGTCCAACAAAAGTGACATCATTAGGATAGACCCCAGTTCTTCGCATCTCATTAAACATTGCCATAGCATCCTCTTCACTCATGGAAAGCATTGTTGTCCAAGATACAACATTTCGTTCAGTCATCCTTTGAAAAATCATCTTTGCATCATTTAAATCCCCACTCTTGGAATACAATGCCATCAAAACATTGCAAACCGAAACATGAGTTCCGTAGGCCCTCTTGATAGCAAAACCATGTATCTGCTTCCCAAATTCCAAATCTCTTTGCTGCCCACAAGCTGAAACTGCACTAGTTAATGACACATGATCCGGTTTCATGCCTTCTCTTACCATTTCAACGAACCCCAAAATAGCTTCCAATGCATAACTCCCTTCCTGTGCATACCCTGAGAGGAGGGCATTCCATGAAACCAAGTCTTTACTTGGCATTTCACAAAATACTCTTTCAGCCTCTACAGTTTTCCCGCACTTCAAATACATAGTCAAAAGTGCATTCCCAATAAAAACCTCAAATTCCAATCCGGACTTCATTACACAAGAATGCAACTGACTTCCAAATATGAACATTTCTTGAGCTGTACAATGAGAGAGAGCTGTTGTATAACTCACTGCATCGAAAGTAACCCCAAGTGCATGCATTCTATGTGCAAAACACAATCCATCTCCTCCATTTTCACACCCAGAAAGCACCGTATTATATGAAACAGTATCAGGATTCTCCATGTCCTCAAAAATAAGCATGGCATGACTGAACTTTCCAGATTTGCAATACATATTCATCAATGAATTCGGGACGGTAATATAAGAAAAGAATCCACTTCTTATAGTAAGACTATGTAATTGAGACCCAAATGTCAAGTCACCTTTGCAAGCCTTGAGAGCTAGCGCAATGGCAACCTCATCAATCTCTGAGACACCCATTTGAAACTGTTTCTTGAAAATTTTAAGAGCTTCAAATTGGCTCTGGTGAATAAAATTAAGCATGGAATGGTGTATAGACTTAAGAGCTGGTCTAGGACTTCTATCAAACACGTGGTGCTCATTCTGAAAAGAGCACAATGTTTTCACCAACTGCGACGGTTGTCTGGCTATTCTCTGGAGAGCTTTGGGATTCAGTTGGCAGGTAAACATTGGAGACAATAAACTCTAATGACAATGAACCCAGTCCACATAAATACTTGAGAGAGAAAAAACCAACTGAGACTAACAAATTGATAAATTCTCACCCTTTAGAACCCAGGTTTCATGCTTCCAGAAAGCACAAGTAGCAATGGAGATTCACTGCCAATTATACACATTAATGCTTTCCATATCATCAGTGCTGATGTAAAAATCATATCCGGAGAAAAAGAACCCACGCTATAAAAGAAAAGTTTAATTGAACAGAGCCCCAGATAGATTACTTCAGACACTCTTGCAAGCATTATCTATCCATGAAGAAGAATAAATTTCAGCAATAAAAAAGCAATAAATTAATATATAAAAATAAAAATAAAAATAAAAGAAGGAAACTTAAGGACTGGGAATAAACCAGAAAACCTGATGATAAAATTAAAATTAATAAATTTCCTGTGGTTGACTAGGACATTTCATTGAATCATTGTCGACGGAGCTCAAGCTGTCGCCGGCGGTGGAGGCAGTGGCATTGTCTGCTGTCTGGCTGTCCGGAGGCTTATAAATATAGAGTTAATCAATTTTGGTCCATGGCGAAAGTATAAATTGGTTCTCTATCAATTTTGGCCAATTAAGTCTATTAATCCTGATCCGATTTGATCTTTCGTCAATTGACTATTAAGTGACCGTCTTTTTCGATGACAAATTTGGTACATCCATAGTCCAGAGACTTTTTTTTTTTTTTAGTTGAATCTAATAACTCCAATGCATTCCAATCAATTATTCTAGGTATATTATATTACGGACATTGATCTAAAACGACATCTACATATACATCTACAAACCTAATAAAAGTCAATAAAGTTATGTATTGTTTATTAAAATGAATGGTTCATATTATTTTGAGTTTTGTATTTTATTTTTATTATTTTTCATATTTTACCCTCAATTATATTATTTACTTTTTTTTTTTAAAAGCCCATACATTCTAGTGATACATGTTAGGGATCTCATTGTAATTTTTTTGGTGATTCGCTACAATTTTAGTGTCTTGCATTTTCATAGTATATGGTTAACAATTATGTCAATTTGATTGGGATGAGGTTCGAACATAAGAACGGAATTATCCGTTACTAAAGCTTACACTTACGGAATGTATGTGCGATTAAGAAAAGTAAATGATATAATAGAGAATAAGGTAAGAAAAATAATAAACATACTAAAATCAAAATAATATAAACTATTCACACTTATTATGTTTTTAGATATATATATATATATATATACACACACACACACATTATAAGAAAACTGTATCCAATCCGAGAAGCGAAAAAACAGAATAATAGCCACAAAATGATTATATTTACAATACTTCCTTAGGCCATATCTTACTATATTCATGCCTCATTAAAACTTTACTAAGAAAATTTGTGGAAAAAACCTATTAAACAGAAAAAGAGTACATGATGTATTAAAAAAAAAAAAGGAAAATACTATTTGGACTCCCAAGTTCTACTTCGTACTTTTACTTCCTCACACAAAAATTTAATGTTGACACTTTTTCTTGAGACCTACAAGATGAAGATAACCTATCATATCTTGCTACATCAGGGAGTAAAAATGATGGAGTAGAGAATGAGAATCCATGTAATAAAACTCTTTAAAAAAAATTATTTGCTTTCTTTGATAATTGTTCCTACTAGCAATCACCTATTCTCTTTGGGTTAGTTCTCACTTATTGTACTTGTATTTAATACCTCTATCCAAATCTTCTCTAGTCACTCCTTACGCCTTCCTCAATAGCTAAACTTGAGTGTGGTTTTTAAAAAGTTTTTGTAAGTGTAATTAGGAAAAGAGAAAATAGAGTGAAGAAAAAAAAAATAAAAGGAAAAAAAACTGAAAAAAATAATAAAAAACAGTAATTACGTGCCTACCCAAAGGGCACGTGCACTGCACACGCCCGCCTAAGCGCGAAATCTACGCCTCACGCATGCGTGAGGCGTAGTATGCTCTTCAAGTGGGAACCACTAAAGTTGCCAAAATCCCTAATTTACTGGAGAAATAATTCACCTAAAGCACTCCCTTTCCATTTGATAAAATCCCAAGCATTGTATTTTACTATTCTAAAATTTCTCTAAAAACAATCAAGGGAGAAGGCCTTAGACCAATACTCACTTTTCACTCCCATTAGAAACCAACTTTCAAAATACAATTATTTTTGAAACTCAATGAATGGGGAAAAGTTGCCGCGTGGCACACTACCGTGCCCAGTGCATGCATATGGTGTATAGTGACAGTGTTCAGAATCTCTATCCGAATCAAATTTTTGTTATCAAAATTTTTTGTCCTTGCCATTGCAAAAATCACAAAAAATCTTGTATAGGTGACAGTGTTCAGACACAGTAATCAATCATACACCAAACACAACAGCTTGACTTTTGCTTTTCTCTTTTCGCTGTGTTTTCTGAAAAAGTAAAGTTGCAGCTATCTTTATCCTCAAAAATTGCATCTTCATTTTCCATACCATCCGTCTTCCATTTCTTGTGATCTGATCTGCACAATTTCAACTTTCTCCTCTCTACTAAACCAAACCAAACCAACCCATCATATATATATATATATATATATATCTGAGTTCTTCTAGACTTCTACAACAGCACTGGCCATGGCTTTTGCAGCTGTATGAAAGCTCTCCAAATAGGGTTTGGTGTTATGTAAGTTATAATTTTTGCTTTTTTTTTTTCCCCTTAATATGAGTTACAGCTTATTTTTTTTTTATGAGCTAAATTGCATCTTCATTTTCCATACCATCCTTCCTCTTATCATTTCCTGTGATCTGCAAAATTTCAACTTTCCACTCTCTCTGCTAAACCAAACCAAACCAACCCATAATCTTACCTCTTTGTTAAACATCACCGGATATGGCTTTTGGTGCTGTAACCACTTTAATGGATACACTCCACCAACACTTCCTCCTACCCACTCCTCGTTTCCCTCTCCCCAACAGAAGAAAGGTTAAATTACTTTACAAAAATCTTTCTTCTTTGCAAACCTCTCTTCAACAAGATTTCAAGGTTGGCGAAAACGATGAAGCAATCAAGGACTTGGAAGCCCAAATGAGAGATGTCTCCGTTAAACTAAGGTTCCAAATAGAACACCAAGTTAGATTGTTTTACCTTGGGAAAGCCATGAAGCTTAGGCTTCACTCTGCTCAAAAGCTTCTTCCAATCTTGAACCGGGCAAAACAAGACATAGAAAGCATGGATTTTGATTGTATGTTGGACATCCTATGGAAGCACTTCGTGCTGCCCGTATCCCACATGCCACCTTATATAAAGAAAAGGGTCAAATCTTTTTGGACACTGCATGAATTACTCTATTATGAACGAGGTAGTGTGGATAAGAAAGACAAGGATGATGAACAGGAGAGCAATGATGAACATGAGAGAGATGATGATGAACAAGAGAGCGATGATTATGAACAGGAGAGCGAAGATGATGAACAGGAGAGGAATGATGAACTAGAGGAACAAAAGATTAAGGATGAATGGGAGAACAAGGAGGACTCTGAGGATGATTCTGATACCGAGTTATCGGGGATGATCATTATAGCAGCAATGAGGTTTATGCATATGTTGTGTGAACAAGAAAGGGGGAATGAAAATGTGGAGGATGAATGGGAGACAGAGGAAGAACAAAACAGTGATGATAATCAGGAGAGCAAGGATGAGCAAGAGATCAATGATAAACAAAGGAGGTGGTATATGTTGTGTGAAGAAGCAGAAAGTATAATCAAACAAGAATTGAGAGCCCCCTCTTATCTCAATAAATACATGAAGCAACGGATACAAGCTAGACAAAGGATTCATCAACTTTTCATACAAGGAATTAAGCTCACATCTTGCATCAAGAAAAAGCTGTTGAAGCTTAAGTTTGCATACCACCAACCCATAGACACAGAAAACAACAATATTGCTTCACTCAGAGAGCTGGGATACATTGGTGATACATTGCACCATACTTCAGAGTCTACAATCAATATGGTGGGCTGTGATGATGAGTTCAACATCATAATGGACAAGCTGAACCAGCAATCCTCAAAACGAGAAATTGTCTCAATTGTGGGAATGGGCGGCATTGGCAAAACCACCTTAGCTAGAAGAATTTATGGAGATTTTTCATTCATTTCTCGCTTTGATTGTCAAGCTTGGGCTACTGTCTCACAGGAGTATAGTCCAACAAAAGTGCTCAAAGACCTTCTTCGTTCTCTTGCTCCAGGGGTGCATGAAAACAATGAATTGGCTGAGCGAGTATACAAATGTCTCAAAGGTCGAAGGTATTTCATTGTAATAGATGACATATGGAGTACAGATGTTTTGGATGATTTAATGCGATGTTTTTATGATGACAACAATGGAAGTCGAATGTTGTTGACCACCCGGGTCAACAATGTGGCTGATTATGCTAGTTCAAGTAGTAAGTTTTGTCATACCATGCGCTTTTTGGATTCATATGAAAGTTGGAACCTTTTTCACAACAAGCTATTGCCCGAGAGGATAACTTTCTCCCCATTATTTGAAATGATTGCTAGAGCGATAGTAGAGAAGTGCAAAGGATTACCTCTTGCAATTATTGTGGTTGCTGGACTCCTCTCAAACTCCAAAGAAGACTTAAATGAATGGGAGCGGATTGCAAAAAATGTTCATACATTAAGTTTAGATCATTCTAATCAGCAATGTGAAAACATCATTGATTTGAGTTACACCTTCTTGCCTCATCATCTTAAACATTGTTTCATGTCAATTGGGTGCTTTGTAGAAGACAGCGAACTTCCTGAACATTTGATTATTGATTTTTGGGTTTCAGAGGGATTTCTAAAAGTTTTAAGGTCTAAGAGCTTGGAGGACGTGGCAAGGGAATCCTTACAAGAACTTGTAGATAGAAATCTTTTAATTTTTAGAGAGGTGGATGGTGGATTATCAAAAATATACCAAATGCATGATGTGTTGCGTGAATTGGCCTTGAGAGAAGCCCAAAAGGAGAATCTGTTTTGTTTTAGAAATGATGATTGCTCTATCAAGAGTGTGGGATTTAGGAGAGCTCATCAACTAGCAAACTCTTCTCGTATATCTCAGCCATGGAGTTTCCAATCAAAAACTTGCAGTTATAACTCCTTATCTCATACCTTTTTATCTTTGGATGTATCAACCGGGTATGGCCACACTAAGCAATTGCCTTTTCATAAGTTTATAAGGGGATTGATCCTAAGAGAACCAGAAGATACCATTTCGACTGGTTATATGTTTAAAGAGTTTATGGGTCTCGTGCATTTGAGGTGTCTAAGAAGTGATTGTAGTTTCAAACTTCATTCTCTACCTTGGTTCATGCTGTGGAATTTGCAGAAGCTAGAAGTTGAAGTTGAATCAATGGATGAACCCCTTAATATTTGGGGATTACCTCAACTGAAGAATCTCACTTTTCATGGAGGCATCACACTAGCTCCTCCAAGATCAATTCATCATAATTTGGAGACCATTAAAATTTTGAATTATTGGAGCTGTACAAAGGAGCTGTTCGTGAAAGTCCCGAATCTAAAGACATTGGGAGTTGGTGAAGGTCATACAATTAATCCTAAATGTAAAGCATCCAATTGGTTTGAAAGCCTTGCCTATTTATATAAACTGGAAGAGCTAAAGGTTCGTGGTAAACTTCTTCATCCGATGTTTAGAACTATTCATCTTATGGGGACTCTGGGTGTAGAGAATTTTTTGCCAAATCTTAAGACATTGAAACTCATGAATACAAAATTACATTGGAAGGATATGTTTGTTGTTGGTATGTTGTCTAAGCTCGAGGTCCTAAGCATCTTGGAAAATGCTGTTGTTGGCAGAAAATGGGAACCCAAAGATGGAGGATTTCATCAATTAAAATTCTTGAGCATATGTAGTTGTGATCTACAATGTTGGAAAGTCACCGGTGATCATTTTCCAGTCCTTGAGTGTCTAGTCCTTGGGGACATGCCTTTATTAAAAAGGATTCCTAGTGGTTTTGCAGATATAGTTACTCTCAAATCAATCAAATTGCATTCTTGTTTAGACTCAACTATATCCTCTGCCAAGCATATTCAAGAAGAGCAGCAAGAGTACGGAAACAACATGTTTTCTGTTGATATTTTAAGGTCAGATTTTTAACTATTTTTGTTTTTCAGAAATTACAATTCTAATTTTTTAATCCTTAATTTTTTTAATTTTAATCTAAGTTTATTTCAATTTCTATGATTAATTTGTATATAAAAGATAATGGCGTTTTGTTTTCTAGGGCCGATGACTTTCACGATCAGCTTTGGGTTTAAAGTTATTGCGCTTTAGAAGTGAAGATCTACCATGTTGGGAAGCCAGTAAAGAGCATTTGCCCTTAGTATTGTTTTGTGACAGAGATCTTCAGCAGGAGTTTAAACCTCTTCATTCTATAGGGTTGATGTAATTATAAGGTAGTAGGAAGATGATATAAGCAGTAAACTTTTTTGCTTTTTCGTAATAATTACACTTCTATTTATGAGCAATATTGCAAAATTCCCCGTCTAGGCTGCCTAGGCGCCTTTAGATCGAGGTGAATTGCTCCCTAGGCGTCCGCCTAGGTGGTCGTCTAGCGCCTAACTCGGCCGACTGGGGCGAGTTGGCGGCCGACTCGGTCGAGTTAACTCAAACGAGCCAGCCTTGTTAATTTTTTTTGTTATATTTATATATATTTAAATTTATTTATTGTCAATGACCTTGTGATTTAGTGGCACCTAATTGCATCTCCATGTAGAAGGGGGTGGGTTCTAGCCTTATTAAAGGTGTTGTTGTCTCCTTGTGCTTCAGTAGGCTAATAGAGTTAGTAGTACTTAAAAAGAAAAAATGTATTTATTTAGTAAGAGAGCTATATAATATATGACATACATGATATACTCACACACATGCATTATTTATTTATTTTTTTAATTTTTATAGGTTGCCGTTTAGGTGTTAGGGGCTAGTCTACTACCCGACTAGCGCATAACACCTACTGCAAACATGTTTATGAGCTAATTGATATCTATGCATTATGTGAACTTTCTAATGAATTATGTATGGTATTAATTTACTTTTTATAAATCGTCTATTAATATAGTTTAGTAGTACTTAAAAAGAAAAAATGTATTTATTTAGTAAGAGAGCTATATAATATATGACATACATGATATACTCACACACATGCATTATTTATTTATTTTTTTAATTTTTATAGGTTGCCGTTTAGGTGTTAGGGGCTAGTCTACTACCCGACTAGCGCATAACACCTACTGCAAACATGTTTATGAGCTAATTGATATCTATGCATTATGTGAACTTTCTAATGAATTATGTATGGTATTAATTTACTTTTTATAAATCGTCTATTAATATAGTTTAGAAGTTTCAATTCTGTGTCATCACTCATCATATCCAAATTAATATAGAAATATTTGAAATTGATATAACTAAAAGAAAAATATCAATAAAGAAGATGTGTGATTTATAATGACTTTTTTTTTTTTTTTTTTATATTAAAAAACCACTTTATTAAATTAATTATATTTCATATTTTGTAATGAATATTTTGTATCCCTTGTTGAATTGTTTTGATTTCTTGCCTCCATTAATCATGATTTCTAGCTCCACCTTGTAAGTTTTGTTTTATAAATTTTTTATTAATAATTAATTTATTATTTGTTAGAATAATAATTTGATTGTTTATAAGCTTATTTGATTTTAAATTGTCTGTTTATTTTTATTAATTATTTATTTATGAAGACACTGATTACTGATTTTTTTTTATTTTTGTATTTTCGAAAGATTGAGATTTTTTTCATAATTATTAGTGCATGTAAAGTATTTAAAAACTTGTGAATCTATTTCAAGTAATTTAAATTTAGTTATAAAAATATATGTTAACTAGGGACTTCTGTTTTTGTACCTCCTGGCATAAAATGATAGTACTGGACTTGTCTACTATTAGTAGGGAGCACTCATTATATTGTTTGTACTCTTATATTAATGTATGTATGCCGGTTGCTAGATATATTGCTTAGTAAGAACATGGATAAAGACGATAAAAATTGGATAAAATATTTAAGGCATGAACTAGGTTCACTTTCTTAAAAGTTTTTATCAATCCTTTGCCAAAGCAACATAACAAATAGATAAAAACATTTGAGATACAATGAAGGCGTAACAATTGAATTTGGTTGCTTCACTTGCTTGACAAATTTAATGAGGATAAATACGAGAGTAAACTTGTCAATGTATGTTCTACAAAGAAGTATTAAAACTTCGATTAGAACAACCTCGGCAAGATTAGGAAATTAAATAGAAAATGTTAAAAATTAGTCTTTTTTCCTTAATCTTTAGATGTAAATCTTGTGTGAATGATGTTCAGAACTATACAAAGAGAAAGTAAGAGAAGAGCAAAAGAGAGGAGAAAATGAAAAATATGCATAAACTGCTCAGGACTAGTTTTAATTAATAACTGACTTTTATATATATATAACATGGAAAAATTGTACAAGGATAATGACCAATAATATATATTTATAACACTCCCCCATTGGTCATTATCTCACTATATTCATACCTCATTAAAAACTTTGCTAGGAAAACCGGCCTTGTGGGAAAAACTTAGTCGAGGAAAAGAATACATGATGTATTTCAAAACAAGTGTTAACAGAAATTTTGGCGATAATACCCCTAGATTTAATATCTATTTAACAGAAATTTTAATAGTGGACTATTTGTGGTCAAAAATGAAAGTCAAAAGACTATTTGTGATCGAATTGAAAATCGATGACTAAAAGGAGTACTAGCCCAATAGTCAGAGGACCATTTGCTGTATTAACTCTATTTTCTATTAATTTTCCCTAGTTTGAAGATATTGAAAAATTGGCATATAAATGGCCTATTAGTGTTAATCTAAACACTATGATCCTAACGTCTAAGCATAGGTCGAATTTGGATTGACTTGTGTATATTGATGCAATGAAACAATATACTCCGTATTAAATATAAGAGGTACTTTCGGGAGGCTCGGGGCCTCCAAAGTTAAATATGTTATTGAATTCAAATTGTTCTCTTATTGTTAAATTATAATAATAATAATAGTATTTATAGTTACTATTTTAGATATAGAATATTCAAATGGTTACAATTGGCAAGATGACACATGTTCTTTGTACCTGTGATTATGTTTCATCGACACAAAATCTGGTTAGTATGACCACCTATGATTTCATCATGACTTGAGGGTGATAGGTAAGCCTGAGCTTCCAACTTGGTCAACTATTCCTCGTGGCTTATGTTTATTCTTCCGGGATTAATCCAATTGGGTTCAAGACTGCCAAGCTATCAAGGATTGGTGGCAATTACCCTAACATAGCCATTTTGAGGGTTTTTTTGTTGTTGTTGTTGTTGTGGTGAAGTTTACCATCAATTTGAGTTAGTTTAAGATGGATTCAAATTCTCCGAAGAATTTTGTATCCCACATACAAAAGTATATAGATTTAAACTAGTATAAATATATTTTTATCCTTTTTGAGGTTATAAAATCAGTTGCTAATTAAATGCTCTCTATAAAATCAGTTGCTAAAATGCTCTCTTTTGTGCTGAGCATGTCATATTTTACCTGTTGAAATGCGAGTAATGACTAAGCTGTATTGTATACACACATTTATCATATATTCAATCTTTTTCATTGTAATTAGACAACATTTTACATCCATTGTAAGCTAAGAAACAAATAAACTTATCCACTCTCAGAATGCTAAAACTAGAATCAACTATGTAAAGATTCTCCCTTTTCACTTTAATTAGCTGCCAAAGAAGGTTGAATCCAACATGGCCTTAGATCTTCTTAGATGACAACAACACCCTCTTTCGATACTCTGCCAAACCCCACAATGGATATATGTTTCTATACGCAGAGTAGTGTAACATGCAATTCTTCATGAAAACTCCCGTAATTTCCTACCACGTTAAAAAGTGAACGCAATTAGATCATAGCTAATGATGATATATATAAAATGTAAATATGTAGTCTCACTATCAGCTTATAATTTTAGTTGAGACGGAATATATTTTTCAATTGTTTGCTACTTGAACAGATACATTCATGGCAGGTATTGATATTACAGGTTGTGTTTTTCTAGTTTTACCTGTTGGGGGAAGTCACCATTTTCCATCTGAGAATTTATTATGAGTTTTGCTGCCAGGTGGAGGGGCCTTGTATCTCTACCAGCCTGTCCAGGGGTATGATTAATTAAGGATCAAACGGTTCTTTGAGTGTTTAACCAATAATTTAAGAAGATTGTTTAAAAAGAGTTATTGTCACTTTTCGCTTCATGCTTGGTGACATTCATATTATTGGTACACAACTATAAAAATTGTCAATGTGCATGACTTTTGTTTCTTCCCCACTTTTGATCATTTTGATGATCCAATGAAATCCCTTTGAATTTTGTCACATAACTTACGAGAAGTTTATGGGCAAAAAGTCGACTTACATGACATACTCTCATATAAAGTGAGATTTTTTACCATAAACATTGGTTACCTGTAAGTCATTTGACAAAATTTGATAAGATTTTACCTAAAGGGTCAAAAGAGGAAAAAAAAAAATTTGTACACTTCTAATGACAATTTTTATAGTCGTGCTGCAATAGTAAGAATGACACTAAATTCATGAAACCAAAAGTGACAATAACTTTTTACAAGATTACTATTTGGGAGAAAGTTTACCTGGCCAGAATGAATTAGTCCCATCAGAGCCCATGCAGTTTGAACCAAATTTGAGTGATTTGCTTCAAGTTGTCTATACACCTGTTTCAGAAGATTCATAAGCTAAACGATACACCTTTTACATTTTATTTTCTCGAAAAATTCATAAATTTTGTTCTAAAGAACTTAAATCTATTCATCTTTTATGAGCTACATTGGCATTACCTTGTCTGGACAGGAACAATAACTTTCTCCCCAACCACCGTCATCCCTTTGTGTGGTTAGCAAGAACTCAACACCTTTACGCACAGCTGCACAATTGTTATAGGTCTTGCCTGATGCTGCTAGGCCTCCCAGAGCAAACCAAGAGCCATACGTGAAGCAAACGCCCCAATTACCGTACCTGATCATATAATCGCGACAACATAATAATGTGTATGCTAGAGCGTGCGTATTAGTTTCAACTTTTTTTTTTTTTTTGGTTATAACACACTGGTAAAAGAAAAGAAAACATACCATGAACCATCAGGCATTTGGACATTTTCAAGGTATTTTGCAGAACTAATGATGAAATTATCTATCTCTTTTGTTCTGTGTCCAGGGTACAGCTTCTTAAAGAGCACAAAAGCTTGAATTGCTGAAGCAGTGCACTCAACATACCTGTTTGGAAGCTCACTTAGTCTCAAATTCATTCATTTTAAAGAGGCAAAAACAAAAGGCAAATGGAGACAGGAAAGTTACTCATGCTCAATAACAATGTCTGCAAAGAATTCTGTAGGGTTGAGCATCTGTACATCAATCAAATCAAGCAATTAGGTACGCCTGACCTGGGCTATAATGCACATGGACCAAACCACACTAAAAGACTGAATCCAACCAATTAGTTAATCTAACCTATAATCTTATAAAACCATATGTTTCTCTCTTATTTTTCAATGTACCTCTAGCCATTCAGAGGAACCTGCAGGTTCCCATGCTGCCAAACCACCATTTTTGCTCTGTCATTAAAAAAAAAAAAGGTTCTTGGTCATCTGTTATGTAGTAATATCAGGATAAATTTTTGCGTGATGACTAATGAGAGAAACTTGCAGCCACTATCTGAGGATGAATTGCCTAGCACATACTCAGAATGGTGCAGGCTCGAATCCTTACCTGTAAGGAAAGCAATACATTGACTGCATCGTATAGTCGTCCCGGTTCCAATTGCTCACCAACAATTTCAGGAGGCATCATTGACAAAATAAGGCAACACTAAAGAAACCAAAGGGAAGAAATATCAAAACATTTATTAGTTTTTATCTACTCAATTCAAATTTCAATTTTTTCAGAGAATTAGATACCTTTAATCCTTCGGCAGTGCAATCAGAAACCTGCCATCCATGATCTTGATCCGAAAAAGTCCATGATCCTTTAGAAATGTGCCGATACATGCCCTTAAAGTCACCAGAAGGATTGTCCTTGACCTGTAAGAAGATATGTAGTGTAATACACAAGTAAATAAAATAATAAAACATACAGAAACCAATTTTTTAATATAGAAAATCTGAATTCTTGCTCTAACCTGAGAGTTTTTTATGAAGTCATGTCCTCTTCTAAGAGTATCTTTTATCTCATCAGTCAAGTCACTGGCTAATAGTGCTTGAATGGCAAAACTGGTATCCCATTGCTGACTACCAAAGCTCTGAAAATCAATGGAAATCACAAATAGGAGCAAATTTAAACTAGGATATTATGCTGAACTTAGAAACATGGAATGTGAAAGAGGGGGTATTAGTATAAGCTATGTGTATTTGGAAAGTGTTCTTGAGAAAGCTGCGTTTTTTACTAACCTGCATCTTCATTCCATCTTCAGCAATCCATATATAATCAGGAATTCTAGCAAGATGCTTTTTAAAATAATCACCATTGGGGTCCTCAACCCAACAAGCAAGCATACATAAGACCTACATAATCAAGGTCAGGCAGTTGTAGAATGTAAATACCACCATGCCATATGATAGTCTAATCCATATTAAAGCCGTTTTCTTACCTTTTCCACACAGCCGATGGTGATGTATCGACTGTTCTCATCTTCATAGTGTATGTGCTTCATGGTAACTTCAAGAGCTTTTTTTCTCAACTTGTTGAAAGGCCAACGAGTCAATAGAGGCTCGGTCAGAATATAACAACTATCCCACATCAAGTCTTGTATGAGGGGATGAGGATAGTAGAGATCCTCCTGCATCAAGAAGTTAAGCTCGAGCCTTTGAATGAAAAAAAGATAAAGGATGAACCCACCAGCTAAGGACAGTTGGTAAGCGGACTATTAATGTAACTGCAAGGTCAGAGATTCGACTGGATAGAGTTACCTTTGCACACACATGTCGCGCCTTCCTCCAGTTAATTCTATCATATGGTTCATTATACAGCTCCTCTCTGAGTTGTAAAATGAGAGGTGTGATTGGACCAACAAACTTCTTTCCGTACAAATAAGACATGGGCATATAAACCATTCGACAGTAACACCACATTTTTGCTGCATTGAAGAAGAACAAAAATGATTGTATATAATAATTTATCAAGCCAAGAAAGTTCCCACCAAATTTAGGACATCAGTATCAGAGTTTCTACCAACCTGGATGCATAGGAAGAAAAGATGGAAGGATCCAAAATTCAGGAGGCATAGGATTACACCCTGACCAGTCAAATAGTTCAAGTATCTACATACAAAACAAAGAAATTAAAGTTTGTACTTTATCCACAAGAACTTGGCATTGGCATAGTAACAACAAATTAACTGTCAGAATCCTTTATGTAAATATGCAATCATACCGATAGCCACGTCTTTCCCCAGGAAGGAATTGCCTTGACAGTACCATGGTCAAGAATCCATTTCCTTCCTCGAGCACAGGCATTGTTCTCACCACCATCTGCTCCTTCTCCAAGAATGCGCATACAAATGTAGCTTAGAGCTGTACAGAACATAGTGCTGTGTCCTTCAATGTGTAATCCCCACCCACCATCTTCATTCTAGATCATGTTAAAGTCAATTTTCATTACTCAAGCAAATTTTATACACAAAAAAATATAGATAAATCTTAATACATGAAAATTTCTGTACCTGGTGACAGTAGATATACCGAAGAATTTCTCTACGATGCTCTGCTGGGAAAACTGTATTAAGGTGGCCGGTTATGTATAAACACATGACCTGAATGTTGGGTTGCCAAGAAAGGGAACACATTTAATCAATAGTTCATAGAGTCATTACGACTTATCATCAAACACCTGATGGGTGTTCAACTAATTGTAAAACAATCAATGGAAGAAGAAGAAAGAAAACAGTTGAGGATCGGAACTGACGAGAGGCGGAAGGAAGAACAAGGGGCCGGCATTTTCAGCTGGCCAGTGGCCGTCGCTGGCCTGCAAGGCTGAAAAGAAGTGGACTGCCCTTCTCACCGCCGCCGTGGCCTTTTCATGGCTGATTTCTTCTCCATCCTCTATCTTCACTTGTGGTATTTTCTGTTGGAAATTCTTCTCTCGGAGAAACTATACGTGTTCAAATTCAAAGGATTAAAACATGCTTGTAAATTGTAATGTAAGACTCATTTCCATATATTTGAAGCTATTAGAGCACTTCCATGCTAGTAATGTAAGACTCATTTCCATAATTTGGGAATGGAGATGCAGTCCTGACATATTCACAAGAGCAAATATCAATTTTGATTCCACATGTTTAATTTCTATCAAAATCCACGACTATTGTTTTAGTACCAATTTTCATCCACGACTATTGAAGGAATTTTCAGCACGTTTTAAATGGATTGGTGACTGACACGATGAATTTTGATACTAAAACAGTAGTCGTGGGACCAAAATTGGTACGAAAATAATAATCGTGATACCAAAATTGGTAGAAATTAAACATGTTGACCAAAATTGTCATTTTGCTAATAGTTATGGGACCAAAATACTAATTTTGGTCCATATAATTTATAAATTTTGGTATTTGCTCATCTCATAAAATTAAATACAAGTACTAATTGGATGGCGGATGATCACAATATTGACTATGTCCATATAATTTATAAATCTTCTACAAGACGTTCGTTGGAATAGAGGAATTACGGAGGACATTGGCCGGTAGGGAAGAATAAAATTAATCAAGGGTAAAAATGTTATTTCAATTCTTTTTTTCTTTCCGCCCGTTTAACTTGTAATTTGAACAGGCTGGGTTGGAGAATTTCCAACCCGACCTATATAACCCGTATTCCCACCCCACACCTTCAAATATTTTGTGTAATTGAGTGTTATATTAGTATTTTAAAATAATATTGCTAATAAATTTCAACCCTTGCCCTTTCACTTACCACCATTCAAATCAAATATGCTAAGGACACTTGTTAAACATTTGTATATAATTATATACTTATGAACGTATACTACATTGTAACATAGTCAGTAATACTAAAAAAAAATTATTTATTTGGATCATTCACAATCATCATATGTATTATTTATTTATATTACATTTATTATAAGTACTAATTAATACAATTAATTGTATCTTTATATAAATATAAATATAAAATTTATTTATTATAAAATTATAAACTATATAATTTATAAACTTTATAACATAATAATTTTATAATTACAAAATAAAAATATTACATGTAAACTATATTAGTATTAAAAATAAATTAAATAAATTATAATTATATATTAAAGATTAAAATCTAATACACAATTATTAAGGGTATTTTCTTCATTTTCAACTTAATATCCCAATTTGAGCATGAATAAATGGATTTAAGTTCTAAGATCAATCAAAATTCACAGTTTTTCTCCTTATTTTACATTAATTTGAGGAGGAGAACTAGAACTGTGATCGATCTTAGGACTTAAATCCATTTATTCATGCTCAAATTGAGATATTGAGTTAAAAATGACTTTAAAATTTTTAGAATTTTGCACGTTTTAAACGGATGGGTGATCGGCGAGATGAGTTTTGGCACTAAAATAATAGTCACGGGACCAAAATTGGTACTAAAACAATAGTCGTGGGACCAAAATTTTTTAGAAATTAAACATGTGAATCAAAATTGTCATTTTCCTAATAGTTGTGGAACCAAAATACCAATTTTGGTCCAAATAATTTATAAATTTTGGTATTTGCTCATCTCATAAAATTAAATACAAGTACTGATTGGATGGCGGATGATCACAATATTGACTATGGCCATATAATTTATAAATCTCTTACAAGGTGTTCGTTGGAATAGAGGAATTACGGAAGACATTGGTCGATAGGGAGGAATAAAATTAATCAAGGGTAAATATGTCATTTCAACTCTTTTTTTTTTCTTTCCGCCTTTAACTCGTAATTTAGACGAGCTGGGTTGGAAAATTTCCAACCCGACCTATATAACTCGTATTCTCACCCCACACCTTCAATTTTTTTGTATAATTGTATCTTTATGTAAATATAAATATAAAATTTTTTTTTGTGACAATGTAGTATCTATATTCACTGAAGCACAACAAGCCAATGCCCCCAATGGGGAATGAACCTGTGACCTCTCACTTGGGAGGGCCACAACTATGCCA
>NXFB01000088.1:212651-234137 GCA_002525835.2 Ipomoea batatas
TATATATATATATATATATATATATATATTGTTCCTCATCAGTTATGTGGTCGGTAGGGTTTTTCTCACGCCTAGGTGAAATACCGAATGATTTATGAAAAAAAAAATATCATGCATGATCTTCTCTCAACATGTAGGGTTGAATAATTTCATTATGTAACGTGCACTACACAAAAAGAAATAATGAAACTTAAAAAATAAAACAACACAGCGCTAGCGTAGATGACATTATATTATCCTCCATAAAAAATAAAGGTGTATGCAACATGATAGCTCCTTGGGGAGAAAGTCACCATGGATGAAAAAAGAAAAGAAAAAATCAACAGAAGCTATACCTGTCTTCACATTGGATGGATGGGATGAACTGGTCAGTTTAATCAAAGATGTATAAATTTTCTAAAATTTGAACAATTCTAGCTAATTCTAAATTTGTAGTAATACCAGAGTCGGTCATCAATCTCATTCATGTATGTTTATTGGGTAAAACCAAGTGATGCAACTTGAGTAATCAACTTGAATTTGAATGAATAGGGAGCTAAGAATTAATTGATAGAAACTGGGACAACCTTTTTTTTTTTTTTTTTTATTAGGAAAACCCTTAGTCATTATTTGAGAGTGTGCAGTACACTTGGTAAATCTCATTCATGGTAATAATTGATAAATCATATAAGAGAGGTAAAACACCTGCACTAAAAAATCTTGTGTAACGAGCTCGATCGATCAAAATAATGTTTTTTTTTTATTTTAATTTTTGGATTTAGGGTGAAGTTCATACTCAAGCCTTTGTTTTTTATTATCACATAATTGGATATATTTGTTAATTTGTTAATCAATTGTGTAAAAGTAAAAAGTTACCTTAAAAAAAATTAACTTAAAAGTCTAAATCTAAAAAGTATGGCAAGACCATTCCAAACTGGAAAACCATTCAATTGCGGCTATTGCCAAGGCTCAGTGGCAATGTTATAGGATTCTCATCTTCATCTATCAGAGGTCATCATTAGAGAATTTTGAACTCGTAACTAGATCAAGATCTGATCTCATATTAGATATGTTCATAGAAAAGTTATCTCAATCCATATACCAATCAACAATATAGATGGCTGCCTATGAGAGCCACTTACCATTTACTATATGTATTTTCCATAACCTTTTAAAATGTTTATGTTCATAGATAACATAAAACTTATCATTGTTTACAAGGTCAATTCTTTTTTTTTTTTGGAGAAAGTTTACATGGTCAATTCTAATCATGTGCGAGTGTGCGACTAGGATCACGGCACAACACCTCCGATTAGCGGGGCCCAATTCGTTATATGTATCTGCGTGTGAAGGCAAGATAGTAGGATAAATATTATTGTCTTCTGACAACTAGGTTGTTGTGTTGGAATAATATTGCATTTTAAGTGACTATTTTGTAGTATAAAATATGGAAAATCTACTTCCAATTTAATTGGGTTAAAGTGGATTCGACTCCGTAGGAGAAATTAATATTTTGTACACATAAAGTAGAAAATGGGTGAATGAGAAATTGATTCTCAAAATGTATCTATTAGATCATCTTAATAATGCTATATTATTATTTTATTATATATATTTACCGCCCCATTCATTTTGGTTAGCAGCCCATATTCTATTTTTTATTATTATTGTTTGTAATGGCTAATTTAGGTTAGCTTTCTTAAATGGCGATTTAGATGTGAAAACAGCTTTCTTAAATGGCGATTTAGATGAAGAAATCTATATGGAACAACCAGAAGGGTTTGTTGTTCCCGGACAAGAAAAGAAAGTGTGTAGATTGGTTAAATCGCTATATGGTTTAAAACAGGCCCCTAAACAATGGCACGAGAAGTTTGACCATGCGATGTTAACAAATGGATTTAAAATAAACGAGAGTGACAAGTGTGTCTATGTTAAAGAAACGATAGACGGTTATGTCATTCTCTGTTTATACGTAGATGATATACTCATCGTTGGTAGTAATGATCGTATGATCAAATCTACTAAAAATATGTTAAATATGAGATTTGACATGAAGGATATGGGTTTGGTTGATTTAATTCTCGGGATTAAAATCATTAGAAAACCCGATGGTCTTATGTTAAGTCAAACTCATTATGTTGATAAAATCCTTGAAAAATTTAACAAGGATGATAATCAAGTGGCTAAGACACCATTTGATATAAACATTGTACTAACCAAAAATCAAGGAGAGTGTATTTTTCAAGTAGAATATGCTCGAATTATTGGTAGTTTAATGTATCTAATGAGTTGTACTAGGCCAGATATTGCCTTTGCAGTTAGCAAACTCAACAGATATACAAGCAACCCTGGTGAAATGCATTGGAATGCAATTATAAGGGTTATGAGATACTTAAGATACACTCGTGACCTAGGATTGCACTATACAAGATATCCTGCTGTACTTGAGGGTTACATCGATGATAATTGGATAGCGGATATCAATGATTCTAAGTCCACGAGTGGCTACGTGTTTACGTTAGCTGGTGCAGCTATTTCATGGAAATCCTCGAAACAAACCTTGATAGCTAGATCCACGATGGAATATGAGCTAATAACCTTAGACAAATGTTGTGAAGAGGCTAAATGGCTACGCCATTTTCTCGAGGATATTCCTTGTTGGGAAAAACATATACCTCATATCTGTGTGCATTGTGATAGTCAAGCCGCAATTAGTAGGGTACAGAGTAATATGTACAATGGTAAGTCTAGACATATACGTCATAGACATAATACCATTAAACAACTTCTCACAACTGGTGTTGTCTCTGTTGATTTTGTAAAATCAAAAGACAACATAGCGGATCTGCTAACCAAAGGGTTAAATAAAGAGTTAATAGAGAAGTTGATACGAGGAATGGGATAAAGCCCTTGGATTGAAAATTCTATAGTGGATACCCAACCTAGCTGGCACCTAGGTTCAATGGGACAACTAAATTGTAGAATGAAATGCGTCACTGTGGGGGTCTCGAACTCCTACCTTTTCCTCGTAGAACAGTGACTCCTGCATGAGGCTAGCACATAGATGCTTTAATGATTCGAATGTCTGTGGACATATATGAGTATGCAGGATACTCAGAAAAGAATCACCTATGTTAGAGAGAAGTGAGGGTCGCTTCAAAGGAGAATTGATAGGGCTCAATTCTTTAGAAACTTTCGCAGAACCAGAAACGGTGACCCACGACCAAAACGGGCACACTCATGATAACAGAACAAGGTTGGAAGGTTCCTGTGTGAGATATGTCATCATCTACACAAACGGCCGTCGATTCAAAGACATCGCGTTCTACCAGACAGTCAGTAGAGTAAATATATCTTCACAAGGGAAGGTTCAAAGGGTAACACCTACCTATCCTATGCAGTAATCGTCCTTTGAACACAATTGTGTCTCTTAGTCAGTTTCGAAATCAATTTTCATTCATGTGGGGGATTGTTGGAATAATATTGCATTTTAAGTGACTATTTTGTGGTATAAAATATGGAAAATCCACTTCCAATTTAATTGGGTTAAAGTGGATTCGACTCCGTAGGATAAATTAATATTTTGTACACATAAAGTAGAAAATGGGTGAATGAGAAATTGATTCTCAAAATGTACCTATTAGATCATCTTAATAATGCTATATTATTATTTGATTATATATATTTACCACCCCATTCATTTTGGTTAGCAGCCCATATTCTATTTTTTATTGTTATTGTTTGTAATGGCTAATTTAGGTTAGTCCACTAATCTTTGTTTTGCTTGTCTTTCTTTCCCTATATAAGGGGTGCATTTCGTAGAGAATAAGCACAACAGAAAGAAGAAATCAAAACCAAAGCCTTAAACCATTTGCTGCCTTTTTCCATTTCGGCAGTGTAGGAATAGTTAGTAAAATAGCAATAAACCATCTTACTTGGGTTTATTCTATTATTACTATTCTTTGTCCAAATTCCTCACAACTCTTATTTTAAGAGTATTGTTTAGCCATACCCTACATAAAATTGTGTTCTACCCTTGTTCTAGTTCGCCGGGTCTATTTTATTGAGTGCTCAATAATTAGATCGAAATTCGTTTTATCCTGGGAAGCTTAGGCTACAACGCTCCTAGCACCTTTGGGAGGTAGCAAATAAGGTTTTAAGGATAGTGTGGGTACCACACGACTCGAATTTACAACCTCCTAAAATTCCTCTTTATCTTCCGTTGTTTTGTTGATTTTCCCGAGTCATCTTTTCTCATACTATCTCCTTTCATGTTGAACAACTATGGCCAACCCAACATTGGAGAAAAGTAAATAAAAATAGGTCCCTGATAATGCTAAATACGACAATACGGAGCTAAAACGGGTAATACGATCTCTTATTAACCAAAAGGATCCAAGCCCGGTTTACAATACAAAAGGGGCTCAAAGGGCTCGGCGGGTCGGCAGTGGGCTTTCCTACTGTCCGAGCACACTTCAAGGCTTAGTCTAGAATCAGTCCAAAGATCCTCTCTCTCCTCATTAATGCGGTATTTATAGGAGGGAAAAGTGACGATCCGGGGCTCCGGCTTGGGGAGCACGTGGCGGGCGTGCAACTACTCAACCCTCAACCCGGGAGGGGAGAAGCACGTGGCGGTCGCGATGGGACAACTATCCAGCAATCGAGGGCGGCTGCCGACCCGACTAGGTCGGCCAGGCCAAGGTCAGGTATGGCTAGGGCCCGAGTTCCCGACCGTAACCCAGATCGTACAAGGCCGGGGTATTAACACTATCACATAGCCCCCTCGCCCCGTGGTGTGACGAAGCCCTCGGGAAAGGAGCAGTTCTGGGCGAACGAAATTGGAACTCCGACGAGTCGATCGGATGCTAAGAATACCGCCGCGCGGGCGCACAAAAAGGTGGTGGGCGTGCATGCACGAGCGCAAGTCGCCTTGGCGGGAAAAGCCTCGAGACCCGAACCGTCGCTCGCGGACGACGATTAACCTCCTCGCGCTGCGCCTATAAATAGGCCTTCCGCGTTTCAGCCTCTACTTTTGTCGCTGCATTCCCTTCTTAGGTCAGAGCTTCCCGAGACGAACAAGAGCTTCCCGATACCAACGTCTGCTACAAAAACGAGCTAACTCGTCGCCCTTACACTCGATAAGCCCTTCAGCTCCTTACTTTTAAGGATAGATTTAATAGTGTTAGGTAGGCCATTAGGCTGGCGCCTAGGCCGAGTCACTGAACCCCCATCCCTTCGCTAAAATAGGGATTAAGATGTCGGGCTCAGACAGCCAGAACATATCAGGTCGAGACTACGACGATGGCGATGAAGCGGGAAACGAGAGTTTTACCCCTTCAACTGGAGGTTCCACCTTCAACCAGATCGACGAGGTGGAGCACATCTCTACCGATACCGAAGAGAACAAAGGGTCGTTACGCACCCCGACCTCCACCGAGGACGTCAGCACGTCGGGCCGAGGAAAATCACCGCGAGTAGTGGTCTCGGCGCTATTCCCTCACCTTAGCCCCCGCACCGTGGAGGATGTCGCCTCGTCGCTACGCCGTAGAGGCGCACCGCCGGTGCTGCGCGACCCGGAGCAGATCGAGACCTCACGCCGACCAGACGCTCTACCCGCCCCGGGCGAAGCTAGCTCGTCAACTCCAAACCCTCGCCGACCAGATGCGTTGCCTGCTCCCGACGGAGCTAGCTCGTCGGCACCAAACCCTATCGAAGTCGATCCGGCGAGCGACGAGCCCACCGCCGTTCGGAAGAAAATGATCTTCCTGAATAGCGAGGTCGTTCAACAGCAGGAGTGCCTGCTTACTCGCGTCGAGATCGAGGAAATCCATGCGCTGTTGCGCGGTAAGGTGACTTATAAGGTCAGCCGTTCGCTCGGCAACGTGATCGACCAGCATGTCGGCGACTGGCTCAGGATCCACCTGGACTCCCTGAAGGCGCCGCTGACTTTCCCTTTCTCTCCTTTTCTCCTCACCTTTCTGAGGTATTAAGAGGTACTCCCAAGGCAGATCATCTCGAATGCACATCGGATGATTGCGTGCTTCCCTCAAATCTGCGCTCGGCATAAATTGGTGTGCACAGTCGAGCTCTTCAACTTTCTCTATGCCGTCAGACCTCTTTCGGCGAAGCACGGCGGAGGGTACCTGATGCTTCAGTCTCGAGGCCATCATTGCACCCTTTCCAACGTCCCCGATAGTAATAAGGGGTGGAAGAACCGGATCCTCTCGGTCGAGTATAAATGGAAATTACCAGTCCCCCGAGAGTGGTTCACTCAGTTTACAGAACACACATTCCCCAAGAAGACCCGAGCCCTGACAGACGCAGCCGCCAAAATATCCTCTGAGATATACGACTACTACATCTTCCGGACCCCAGAGGACTACAAGAAGGCCAACCTTGAGCCGGCGGTCTACGGTCGGGCTGAGAAATACGAGCCGAAGACAGTCGTCCCCACATCCGCCCCTATCGGCTCGAGCCAAGGTCCCTAGTTTGGCAATGTCAATTATAAGGTTTCGGGGTCGGCCTGCATGGTCCGACCGTTTCGGTACTAACCTTTCTGAATCTTTCTTTTGCAGACATGGTGCTCGACAAGGGATTCACAACCCCCAGCGCCCCTCGTCCACCCCGAGCCAAGGTTGCCCTCGGGGTGAAGAAAGCCATTGCCAAGCCGTCCTCCGACCCTCTGATCGTCGACATATCCGCCCCGACGCCTACAGACACTCCGTCAGGCGGTGCCGCTGCCTCCGATCTCCAAGTAACTCAAGGCCAGAGTCGGCGGGGGAAAGAGAAGAGACAGGAACCTGAGGTAGAAGAGGTCCTTACTCTTAAGCGCACGAAGCGCTCGTCAAGCAGCCGATCTTCCGAGCTGCAAGGAGGCTTGCGCGAGAGGGACACCCTGGCTGCGGCCTTAGTGGACCGGATTAGGGACAAGGTGCCGAGTATGAAGACTATCATGGAGTGGTCTTGCGAACGCCTCGGGGAGCAGATTGCCGAAGACATCCTCCGGGTAAGTCAGCAACATTACCAGAGCTTTTATTAATTAATCGCTCGGACTCTGACCATCAGCCCTCGTTTTGCAAGCTGACTCATACCACGACCGACCTCTTCTGTCGGGCTCGGGCTTTGGAGAATATTAGAGAAATTTAGGTCGGGCCACTACAGAAGCAGGTCTCCTCGGCCGAGATCAAGATCAAAGAGCTGGAGAAGGAGCTAGCTGCAGCCGAGAGCCGAGCGGAGAAAGCGGAAAAGGATCTCGCCGCAGTCGAGGGCCGAGCTGAAAAGGCGGAGAAGGCCGAGAAGGAGGCCATAGAGAAGATGAAAGACGCCAGCAACCTCGCTCGGTTCATATGCACTGATGAGGTTATCGCCAAGGAGTTCCTCACAGCCTTCGTCAACACAGAGGTCGGGGACAAGCTGGTGTGGATCTACGGGCAATGGGCTTTCACCTCTGGCTGCCGCACTATGCAGGAGCAGGTCCAGACGGCTCTGACTGAAGGCCTTGAGGAGACGGACCTCTCAGAGGTGTTGGCCCTGCTTCCCGATGAAGTAGCCGACCCCGGCCCCAAGCCTTACTCCGACCCGGGCCCTTCGAAGTGATCAGCCGGCGGAAAAGAAGAAGAAAAATATTTTTGTAATGCTGAACGGCCCGCTTTGTGCCGAGCACTTTACTTCAATCTTATGAAATTTCCTTTCGTCGTCACTTCAATTTTATTCGTGATTCTAAAACGTTTTAGGGTCGGATGACCGCGCAAATCGGGCACCTTGCTCCCATCGGCCTCAAAGGGCCATAAGGTCGGCTGACCTACTGGATTAGGGGTGGCGATTTCCATGTAATCGGAACAAAAGACCTTCATTAGATAACATAGATCATTACATGAGGGGCTTCTTTGGCCCAAGTACATCACCGATCACCCTAACTACTGATGGAACAAGAATAGATGCTCCGAATTCCAAATTCAATCTACCGTTTTTCCCGTAGTGGTTTCCAATTTGTAAGTGCCGGGTCGAATTACGACAGAGACGACATATGGTCCCTCCCAAGTTTGCGCGAACTTTCCTGCCTCAGTCGATCGGCTCGCCTTTCGCTCACGGAGGACATAATCCCCGACCTGGAAATATCTTGGTCAGACTTTTAGGTCGCGGGTTGCTTTATCTTTTTCTGGTACTCAACTATCCGCCGAGCCGCGACCTCTCTTTTCTCTTCTAAGGCGTCCAGCTTAGCGATCATCATTCGCTCGTTGTCCTCCTCACGGTAGCCCCGTTCACGCGAGGTCGGGATCCATGCTTCAATCGACAAACGTGCCTCGGCGCCATAGACTAGCGCGAAGGGGGTCTCTTTGGTAGCCTCCCGGGGAGTCGTTCGGTATGCCCACAATACATACGGCAGCTCGTCCGCCCAGCTCCAACCGGCATCAAATAACTTTTTCTTCAGCCCATCTAAGATTGTTCGGTTTGCATTCTCGACCTGCCCATTCCCTTGGGGGTACGCTATGGATGATCGGATGGATTTCGTGCCGACCGTAGCCAGGAAGTTTTGAAAATATTGACTCTCGAACTGTCTCCCATTGTTTGTGATCAAGTGCACGGGGACTCCAAACCGAGCAATGACATTCCTCCACACGAAGCGCGCGCACTGCTGAGCTGTTATTGTCGCCAAAGGCTCCGCCTCGATCCATTTTGAGAAGTAATCGATGGCTACTATCACGAATTTCCTCCGAGCCGCCAGCACTGGGAACGGGCCTATGATATCCACCCCCCAGCGAGCGAATGGGATCACGGTGCTGACCGGCTGATAGAAGGTAGCCGGCTGACCTGGGGTCTTAGCAAATTTTTGGCACGGTTCGCATGCTCGGACAAGGTTTTTACAATCCAGCTGGATGGACGGCCAATAATATCCCAGCAACATTATCCGTCGGGCCAACGACCTGCCACCCTAGTGGGCCGAGCATAAACCCGAGTGTAGCTCCTTCATTACAATTTCGGCCTCGAACATGCTTAGGCACCTCATCAACGGTCCCCCATAAGATCGCCGGTACAGGCGATTATCAACGATCTGGAATCTTGGCGCTCGAACTTTTACCTTCCGCGCCCGATCTTCCTCCTGAGGTAACCTCCCATCCTACAAATATTCTTTCAAGTCGGTGATCCACTGATCTTGTGCAACTTCAATCGGCTCGACCTCCAACGACTCTATGCATGGCATGGTCGCTTCTAAAATGCGGGCAATCTTTGAAATATGCTCGGGAGCCTCATGAACCAACCCTGACAGCATGTCAGCGTCGGCGTTGTCAGGCCTCGGGATGTGGCTAAGTTGGTAAGCTTCGAACTGTTGCAGCACCGCCAGCACCCGGTCTCTATATAGCGTCAGCTTATCTCCCTTGGTGACGAACTCACCATTGACTTGTCCGACCACGAGAGCGGAATCCGTCTGAGCTCGAACGAACTAAGCTCCCAGCTATCTTGCATGCAGCAGACCGGTAATCAAGGCCTCATACTCGGCCTCGTTGGTGGGAGAGAAACGGAATAGGACGGCATAATAAGCCTTGAAGCCTTCTGGAGTCGTCATGACAATCCCCGCTCCAGCTCCCTTCTTCCCACAAGATCCGTCCGTGCTCACATCCCACCATTCGGGAGATTGGAGTTCATTCTGGTCGGATCCACTATCACGAGCAGTACACTCTACCACGAAGTCAGCTAAGACCTGGGCTTTTATGGCCGGTCGGGGCTTGTATTCCAAGGCAAACTGTGTCAACATCATAGCCCATTTGACCAGTCGGCCTGACGAGGTTGAGGTCCTTAATATTGCTCCGATCGACTGATTTGTTAGTACACGGACGTTCCGACCGTGGAAATAAGGGGTCAATCGTTTTGCCGCAACGACCAGAGCGAACACAACCTTCTCAAGTCGAGTATATCTGAATTCAGGCCCCTGCAGGGCGTGGCTCACGTAATAAACCGGCCTTTGCACTCCTTCACTGTCAACTCGGCAGAGGACTGCGCTGAAAGCCCGATCCAACACGGCGAGATACACTTCCAAATCTTCTCCCAGCTCGGGCTTTGATAGGACAATTGGGGACGTTAGGTACGGTTTTAGATCTTCGAAAGCTGCCTGACTGTCTTCGTCCCAAGTGAAACCGTTGGACTTCTTCAAGATTTTGAAAAAGGGGTGAGCCCTGTCTGCCAATTTGGAAAGAAATCGGCTGAGCGCCGCTAACCGACCGGTAAGCTGCTGGACCTCCCTTATGTTGGTCGGCGGTTGCATGTCCAATATGGCCTGAATTTTGGCAGGATTCGGCTCTATTCCCTGTTTGGTCATCATGTAACCAAGAAATTTTCCTGTCTGCACGACGAAGGTGCATTTCTTCGGGTTCAGTCTCAGTCGGTGATTACGCATGATCTGGAAACACGCACGGAGATGGTCAGCGTGGTCGGACCGAGCTGGGCTCTTGACGAGCATGTCATCTATGTATGCTTCTATCGACTTCCCCAACAATTCGCCGAATACGGAGTTGATCATCCACTGGTACGTGGCTCCAGCATTCTTTAGCCCGAAGGGCATCACTCGGTAACAATATAGTCTGTCCGGCGTTACAAACGCAGTCTTCTCTTCATCAGCCTCGGACATCATAATTTGGTGATACCCTTTGAAGGAGTCCATAAAGCTCATGAGCTCCGCTCCCGCTGTCTCGTCAACCATCTGATGGATGCTTGGAAGAGGATATGGGTCAAGGGGGCAGACGCGGTTCAGGTCGGTGTAATCTATGCACATGTGCTAAGCCGGGGGCTTGGGCACCAAAACTACGTTGGTGACCCACTCCGGGTACGTGACCTCTCGGATGTGACCCGCCGATAGCAACGCCTTCACTTCCCCTTTCACGAACTCCCGCCTGTCGACAGATAAGTGCCTTTGTTTTTGCTTAATGGGTTTGGAGGTCGGATTGACGGATAGCCGATGACAGATAACGACTCGGTCAATGCAGGGCATATCCTCGGGTCCCCACGGTAAGATGTCGGCAAATTCTCGCAGCACTGGCAGGATGGATCGCCTGAGGTCGGGGCAAAGAGATGCACCTATCTTGATGCATCGGTCTGGTCGATCTTCGCATAGGGGAATTTCTTCAACAGCTTCGGATGGTCCGGGTTGTTATTTCTTATCTTCATCTTTCCGTCGGGCGATGGTGTTTACTTGAGACATGCTTGCCGACTGTTTCTCCACTGCCCGAACATAACACAGCCTCGCAGATCGCGGGTCTCCTTGCACAACACCCACGCCTTCTGGGTTGGGAACTTCATGCACAGGTGAGGCATGGAAATGATCGCCTTCATCTCGGATATCCCTGGTCGGCCCAATATTACATTGTGCACGCAGGCTAAGTTTACGACGATGAATTCCATATCCACTCTCAAGTCGCGCGGGTACAAGCCGACCTCGACAGGGAGTGCGACAACACCCTCCGGATGAATCATATCGCCTGTGAAGCCGGATAACGACGTTCGGACCGGCCTTAAGGATGAACTGTCTAACTTCAACTTCTTGAACACCTCCAGGTAGAGGACATTAACACTGCTTCCCGTGTCTACCATTACTCTCCGGACCTCAGCTCCGCATATGTCGATCGTAATAACCAGAGCTTCGGCTGATTGATCTCCTCTAGGGGGGAGATCTCGGTCAGTGAATGTAATGGGCTCGTCCTTCAATCACTTTTCCGGCTGGCTGGTGCTGATCGAACATACGGGCAAGTCCCGCGACCAGGCCCGACGTTGGTCGGGATTGTCTCCTCCTTCTGGCCCGCCAAAGATAACATGAATAATTTGTTTTGACCCAGCGGGGGGAGGATCGTGGTTGGACTCGGGCCCCTTGTCATTCTTCTCCTTGTCGGACTTCTTGAAATACTTCTTCCAGCCTCGGCGTCGGCTCTTTTTCTTCTCGGCAGCGAACTGTGCTAGTTCTCCCGAGCGCAACAAATCTTCAATCAGCCCCTTCAAGACATGGCACTCATCAGTTTCGTGGCCCCGGTTCCGGTGGTACGCACAATATTTGTCCTTGTCTGGGCCATCCCTGGCCGGGGCCGGGAGCTGGATCATATTACATGACTGGGCATACTCCAAGATTTCTCCGATCGGTCTTGACAGGGGAGTGTAGATTGGATTCCCATCTTGGTCCTTCCTTCTCGGGTCAGGCTGTCGTCGCATGTCTCTCCGACCTTGTCCAGTCTCTTGCATACGCTTAGCGGCGTTGGCCTCGTCAGCTATTGCATGGTCGGTCATCCGCCTTAGGGCCTCCTCATAAGTGTTCGGCTGCTTGAGAATAAGGTCTTGGTATAAGGCTCCCGCCCGTAGCGCAAAGAGCAGTAGGTTGATCGCAGTGCGATCATCTACCGGCTCTATCTCCGCCATGGCCGCCTTCCACCGTTCGCTGAACAGGGTCAGGGATTTCCCTTCACGCTGCTTGGCTTTATCTAAGGATGTAAAGTGTTTCTTGGTAGCCTTCGAGATGGCAAAGCGATGAACAAACCTCCGCGCCAGCTCGGAGAAATCTGCGATAGATCCAGGCTCGAGGGATGTGAACCACTCGGCCGCCCGACCTGACAGGGTCGAATAAAAAGCTCGGCACATCACCGCGTCGGATACTCCCATCATCAGCATGTTTTCGTAATAGGAGTTGACGTGCTCTTAAGGGTCGGTCCGCCCGGAGTAATCTTTGCTCCCGGGCACACGGAGATCCATGGGATACGGTTTATCCATAATGTCCTGGATGAACGGCGTACGGAGTAAATTGCTTTCCATCCCCCTCGGGCCGACCTCGGCTTGCTCTCTCTTCCACTTGATCCAGTATCCCCCGGGCCAGGCTCCGGTTGCTTCCCGCTGCGTGTTGGTTCTTCTTTGGCTTCGTATGAGAGGAGCTTGTCTCACTCGAGTGGCTGGTCGCCGATATGCTCATTGGTTGGTGTCCTCGGGTGGTTCGTCCGAGCGTTCTGAGATCGGGATCGTCAATGCGATCGAAGGCACTGGTCCGCGATGGATCCGGCTGTGGCACCCCCCTAGGCCGGTCGGACGTACTCAGCCGAGACAGCGCTGGCCTCCGAACTGGGGCCGCGGGCATAGTTTCTGACCCCGGGACCTCCGTTCGGATTGTGAGTGGTGTACAGCAGGTGGGGCAACAGGGATCGTCTCGGCTGACGTCACCTCCGGTCTAATAGGCATGGCGGGATACATCGGCGGCACGGTAGGATACATGTACGGTTGTGTGTAGAATCTCGGCGAAGTCGGCCACCACTGCATGGTCAGATCCAGAGGGTACTGATATGGCATCGGTCCGCCAAACATTGGGTATTGGTAAGGCACCGAGCCCCAGGGATCGAGAAAGGGACCTCCTGGTGGATGGCGTTAACCGACTCTAGTGGCGGTACTCCAGGTCTCCAGCCATGTTGTTTGGTTCTAATCGAGAGCTAAGTTGAGACCGGAGATCGTAATTGCTTTCAGCCTCTTGATTATCGAAAAAATCTATGTTCGGATGCATGGGTATGACCGTCGAACACAAAGTGAATGCTTTTCACGTCGCGGTCCCCACAGACGGCGCCAAAATGATAATGCTAAATACGACAATACGGAGCTAAAACGGGTAATACGATCTCTTATTAACCAAAAGGATCCAAGCCCGGTTTACAATACAAAAGGGGCTCAAAGGGCTCGGCGGGTCGGCAGTGGGCTTTCCTACTGTCCGAGCACACTTCAAGGCTTAGTCTAGAATCAGTCCAAAGATCCTCTCTCTCCTCATTAATGCGGTATTTATAGGAGGGAAAAGTGACGATCCGGGGCTCCGGCATGGGGAGCACGTGGCGGGCATGCAACTACTCAGCCTTCCGCCCGGGAGGGGAGAAGCTCGTGGCGGTCGCGATGGGACTACTATCCAGCAACCGAGGGCGGCTGCCGACCCGACTAGGTCGGCCGGGCCAAGATCAGGTACGGCTAGGGCCCAAGCTCCCGACTGTAACCCAGATCGTACAAGGCCGGGGTATTAACACTATCAGTCCCCTTTAACCGTTGTTGGCAATTATAAAAGTATGAATAGTTTGTAATCAATAATTAGATATGGATTATAATCTCACTTTGAATAATGATCGTATGAAATCATATTATTAATTATTTTTAGTACTACTAACTCTGCTATAATTAATTAATTAATTCAAGAAAAAGTTTCTTAAATTAATTGACTAAAATGATAAGGTCCTATGAATATTTATTAATTTTTTCATCAGAGTTTGATTTATGGGAAAGCCTTCAATTGGTATCTAAAGGCGCTCTCTCCATGAATTTCGCCTTGTGACTCTAGTCGGCAAATGAATGCAAGAAAATAAAACTTAGGTTACCCCTAACTAACTAATTCAAATATTAAAAAAAAAACAAAAAAAGCAACTAAATAATTTAACGGAAAATTAAACTTAGAACTTTGCAGTTACCACCTATCCTTTTACCTCTTTCTCTCTTCTAAATTATTTAACGAGTATCCACAGGGCATATCACACCATTGATCCACCTAACTACTTGTTCCAGGTCACTAGATCTCCACCATCATACATATAGGCTCTATCACATGAAAATTGAAAACTCAAATAAGACTCAACTTTTAACAGTTAGAGAGGTTATTTATCTTAAAATAATAATATTTGTAAACCCTACCTTTTCTCCTCCTCTCCAAAATTTCTATCTCCCTTCGCCGGTTTTCTTCCTTGCCTCTAGTGGACGCCGCCTCCGCTTCCTCTTCCTCCTTCCCTTAGTGGAGGCGGCGTCTACAACCTTGCTCTCCTTCTTTACCTCCTTCACGTTCTTCACCTTCCATCTCCACTTGCCTTTGAACCTCCTCCCCTCCGCTGTCCACTGTCGTCTACCTTTTTTCCGCCTCCCTCCGTCACCGTACTGTTTGTTATTTCTCCTCCGTATGCACTGCCTTAGGCAAACTCAAATAAACCATCAAGAAAGAAATTCCTATGCCTTCCACCGTAGCTTCGGCCACCTCCATAGCCAAGTTTGAGCTTCTCTTACAGAAAAGAAAAAGAAATTATTATATATATACACACACACACACACACATTGAACACCACGAGGGTGTTGGTAAGTGGTGTATTGAGAAGTGAGGTTTTGTTTTTTTAGACATTGATTTGGGAGATTTGTTGGGAGTGGTGCAGTGGCTTTGGCTATTGTGTAGGAATTTTTTATTTGGTGTTATTTTCTGTATTTTTGTTCTGTGTTGCTTCTTGCATTTTGTTCCCTCTGCATTTATTTGCAGGTTATTCTGTTTTTCCCTCTCGTTTTATTGACGAGCTTTTCCTTCTCGTTTTATTGACAAGGTTCGTATGGAGCGTGATAAGATTGATATGGTCATCGCTTATGTAAAACTCATCCTGGGCATAGTAGTTGACAATGGAAAAATGTCTCTGCTGAACAATGATATGCAGTCCAGTTCAGTTGGTAGGATGCCCACTGTTGAACCGATCAAAGACACAAGGTCGGGTGTGTTTCTTCAGTCGGGAACATTGTCTTTGGACCTCATGATGGATATGAAGACTCAGGTGGTGTACAAGACCTCCCATCCACAGAGAGGCTTGTCTACATTTAGCAAGACCATCAAAGAAGCCTTAAGTTCCTTTAAGATACATAACCTCCAATTTGTAAAACAGTCTGCGAATCAATTTTTCATTAGCTTAGCTAGTAAAATTGTTTCTATGTCAGATTGTATAGAATGACTTATCATTCCATTGAACTTTGTTGTAATCGTTTCTAATGCTTATTAATGAAGTTTACCTTTCAAAAAAAGACTCAACTTTTAACTTCGAATAGAAGAAGATATCATAATAATTATATTTGCATATATTTTAATCAAATATAAAATAAAATTTTAAGCTTTTACATTATCTAAAACCACAATATAGTAATCAATTACAATACCTCAAGATTATTGAAATTAATTACATATTTTTAATAATATTCAAAATGATAGGCTTATTTGTCTATACTTTTCCCCCCCTTTCACTAAGTCATTTTGTTTATAGATCATTCCAAATTTCATGAGAATTAGTGCTCTTTGTGTTATTTTGCAAGGAGTATAAGTTGGAAAGCATTGGAAGCAAAGATGAGCATTTTCATGCATTTTGGTGGGCATTGGAGTCAAATGGAAGCCAAATATGAAGTTATGTAGATGGATGCAACACTTCTAAGGAAGCCTAAGATTGGTATTTTCAGTGGTCTTAGTCATTTAGGCAAACCAAAACAAAAGAAGAGCAAAAGTTCAAGGCATTGCAATTTTCATTCATTTTGACCACTGTTTGGTTATTGGACCATATCTCAGCATAGGAATGTTCAAATGAGGTGACTTTTGCGCCATTGGAAAGCCAACTTGAAGGCTAAAACTTTGTTTAAGACCACAAATGCCAATCACTACAAGAAAAATCACGATTTGCGACGGAATAATTCCGTTGCAAAAATGCGAAATTCCGTCGTAAATCGTGTTTTGTGACGGAATTTTACATTTTCGCGACGGAATCCATTCTGTAGTGTCAAGGCTTGTCGTATTTCATTTCACAACTGAAATAATCCGTCGTGATCAGTGACGATAGAAAATGGTGACAGAATTTTTCGTCGCAAAGTAGGCGACGAAAATCATTTCGTTGCGAGTTCGTCGCTGTTTTGGCAACAGAAATGTTTATTTTTGTCGCCATCACATGAAAAAATATTCCGTTGCGAAACTCATCCCGTTGCATATTTCTATCGTGAAATATAATGACGAAAATACTTTTTGTCGTGATTCCGTTGCTAACCTTTCCGTTGCGAATTTTGTATTCTGTCATAAATTTTCGTCGTAAAAAAAAACGACGGAACAAATTGTCGTTGCAATTTCGTCGCTAACTTTTATGTTGAAAATTTCATCTTTAGTCGCAAAATAATGTCGTAAGAAAACGACGGAACAAATTTCCGTAGTGATTCCATTGCTAGATATTCTGTCGCAAAGTTTGCTTCCGATCACAAAATTTTGTCGTAAAAAAATAACGGAACTAATCACTATCGTGATTCCGTCGCGTTTTGAGCAACAAAAATCTTTCTGTCACCATTTTTAGTCGCCATAATGACAATTCGTTGCGTTTTGGGCAACAAAAATCTTTTCGTCATCATTTTCGTCGTCATAATGACAATGAATATTCCATCGCTAAAATCATATTTCGTAGCGATTTTGCTAAATTATTTTTTAATATTTTGGTAATTATTATTATTTTGTTAAAATTCTAATATTTGTATTTAAAATGTTAATTTGCAAACTAAAATACAATATAATTTAATCTGTAATATAAAAGTGATACTTCTTTGTACCAAAATACAATTCAACAAACATAATAATAATTTATTCTGTTTGAACACGTGCAGTAAAAATTTATTCTGCAGTTCAGTGTGAACTAAGGTAAAGTTAAAAATCATAGCCAACTAACTTAACCAAAAGCAAAGACAATAAAAAATTGACACAACAAGCCATTATCAATCAAACTAGGCAGAAAAACCTACATCTTTGAAAGCAGAATGACTCCGTTGATGAGCAGTGGACACATCACCCAAATAGCTAGGAATTGAATTCTTTGAAGTAACAAGTATTAGCTTGGTATGCCTCAAGATTCTACTCAGTAGAGCAGCCTTGCATTGGCTTCCTCCTCCTCCAGTTTGGATTGCATTTTCACTTGTCCTTCTTCCAACTATGAAAAAAACACAGCACACAAGTTGAGAAGCATAGTTAGACTCCAATTGCTACATACTAAGTATAACTGAGTTATAATTTTAAGACATCTGAGAAATCAAATGTTGATACTTCACAATCTACCTGCTGCCTTAAGCTCAAGGTTTCTTCTTAACTCACACCCACAAGCATTCCCCTTCTGAGCTAATCATATAAGGAAGATGATAGTAAATTAAGAAGACATCATAAAAATGATAAAAAATATACAGAAAATTGCAAGAATGAAATGACAAATATGATGAAAATAACCAGTTGGCAATCGAGCCAAACCATTTCAAATCCAATCAAAGCAACGTAGACCTATACACCAAGGATCCAGAGAAAAACACTTTCTAATGAAAATATTGTGTGATTATAGCTACTAAACATATTAAAATTATTTGAACCAACATGGCGATGCCTGCAATTATAAGATTGTAGTCAACGTTAAAAACAAGAAGTTGCAAGTCAACGTTATTTTAAAAATAGTTGATATATCACATAATACCTTCTCCATCAACAATAAATAACAGTGCACGACCTAGAGATGAAACTTCCTCATTTATACCCTCAACATAAGTGCCCTATACATTTATGGAAATCACAAAGAATAGAACATTAAAAATAGTAGCTTTAGGCTACATAGTGAATCTCAAAGCTGTACCAACACAAGAAATTAATCACAACTTCATTGCATCATCATTTACTATGGAATTTCAAATGTGTGTATCACAGAGATGCAATTCAAATCTCAAACTCTTTAAAAATACAAATCACAAAGGAATGAAAAGAAGATTGAAATAAAATACTAGAAAATGCTCCAAAAGAAATACTATAGGTTACAGCAAAAACATGTGCATCTTCTCTAAGATGCAAATTCTGGCTAGTGGGGTCAAGCAAGTCGTTGATCACCTAATACAATGACACCAATGATCATTAAATACATTAGTTGAATATTTAGCGGAGTTGTGGACGGAGATGGCAGCTTTAGCGGCGACGTGGGTGGGAGATGGAGACAGCGACGGCGAAGTGTTATCCCGACGGCGGCGCGGCAACAATATGTTCGGAGGGTTTTGAGCGAAAATTCTTTTCACCGCACTTAATTTTTTCCCTCCTAAATTCCCTCCAAAACATAACATATAATTATTGAATATTATAAATTGGCTAATCCTACTAACATTTATTAAAAAAGTAAAATAAAATCTATTTTAAAATAATTATAATAAGTATATACAAAGGTTATTCATATAACCGCCACACATAAATCAATATTAAGAAATATCCTTTAAAAATCTAATATAGTATATACGGTGATTTTTTGTATAACTAACGTATATATCTTTCAATATTTTAAGAATAAAAAATAATTGTAGTATATATGACGGTTAAGTATGTAACCGTCGTATATACATCTATTTTTAAAAATAAGAATAAAAAATAATATTATAGTATCTACTACGGTTGTTTGTACAACTGTTATATATAAATTAATATTAAAAAAATTAATGGCGTGTGTTTGTGTGTGTGTGTGTGTGTATATATATATATATATATATATATATCCTCAATCCTATGAGAACAAGGCTTTAGGTGAGGATGTGAGGTCAAATCCACATCATTAAATTAATAATTTGCATGGCCCATATTAATCCGTATATATAACCACCACTCTTTAAAAAACTACCCCACTCTTAGAAAAATTGGCAATAATAAATATATCAAAATAAATAATAACTATTAGATCTAACATAATCAACAACCATAATTTGTCCTCACATCCACACCTAAAGAATTGTTCTCAGGTGCGACATGGTCATTAGAAAACATATTACGTATTAAAATGCACGACAACGTGTGTTAACATGCACTATTACACTTACTAGAAAACATGTGTTAAAATACACATCATTCAACGTATTAAAATGCACCAGCCGACGGATTAAAACACATCATTCTACGTATTAAAATGCACCAGAAAACATATTAAAACACACCATTCTATATATTAAAATTTTTATTTAAAAAAAAACAACCACCAAGATGCAATGTTTATTAGAGTTTTATGCGTCCTTTCTGGTTGGAGATAAAGGAGGGGGTGGGGGGAGGGGTGGCGACTATATTTTTTAATTAATTTTAAATTTTTATATGTAATATTTATTATTAAAAATTATTTTAAAATGGCCACTCACCATCCACATAAGCAGACAACCTGATGAAGTAGAATATAATGTACATTCAGCACACAAATAATGTATATCCCCTGAATACAATGTACATTATTATTATACTGAATGCACACTATTTGATAGTATGGTCCACATAGCTGTGCAGACCATGGTCCACACAATAATGTAGGCAAATTATTGTGTAGACTGTAGTTCACATAGTGTTGTGTGGACCATAACAAAAAAAGTACATTTTAATATACTAAATTTACATTATTTGTGTACTGAATATACATTATAATATACAATGTACATTCAATACACAAATAATGTACATCCCTTGAATACAATGTACATTTTTAATATACTAAAAGTACATTATTTTTATTCTGAATGTATATTATTTGATAGTATGGTTCACACAGCTGCGTGGACAATGATCCACACAATAATGCTTGTTACTGTGGACCGCGGTCCACCATAGATTGTGGACCATACATCAAAACGACGTCGTTTGGATTAATGAAAACAGACGGCTGAAACGGCCTCCGTTCCGCGCCATTAACTTTCAGTTTATATACACTGCAGTTACATTTCAACACAACTACAGTTTCTTTCTGATATAACTGCAGTTTCATTCGATATTATACACTCAAATATGTGAAACTATTATTCAGTTTCATTTCAACACAACTACAGTTTCTTTTATAATACACTGCAGTTTCCTTTCAACACAACTATAATATCATTTCGATATAACTACAGTTTCATTGGACAATATACACCCAAAAATGTGAAACTGTTATTCAGTTTCATTTTATATACACTGCAGTTTCCTTTCAATACAACTACAGTTACATTTCGATATAACTACAGTTTCATTTGATAATATAAAAACAAATGTGAGGCAGTATCTTTTGAGATGAACTGTAGTATCCTTTACGGAGCTCCGCCGCAGCCGTTTCTTTTACTTAATGAAACGGCGGAGTTTTGTGACCATGGTCCATAATGCATTGTGGACCATGGTCCACCGTATAACAACTGTAACCACATGTCCAAAGTTCGGAAATTTATATCATAGATCAGGACATACATAGCATTATGGACCATGGATCGAAATGACGAGGTACAGAATTCATACTCATAAGAAGGTATAGAATTTCATAACACAAGACACATACACATGTTATATATTTACTTATTTTTCAAATATGATTTTGGTACATAATTTGTGTTGGCCCAAATTTCACAACACAAGACACAAAAAGTCATAACATAAGACGCAATTACTAATTTGTTCCAGGTACAGATTTTCATAACGCAAGACACAAAATGTCAAAACACAAAACACAAACACATGAACCAGAGTCCATAGTGCGGTGTGAACCTTGGTCCATGGTATAACTATTGAATAGGGCAAATTATTTTGTGGACCCGTGTCCACCTTGCAAGGCAAATCCAAATTCAAAATACACACTTTATATGTTGAATGTTCACAATTTATATAATGAATGTTCACAATTCTAAGTCTCTCAAAAATGTAATTGTAAGTCTTTTAAAAATGGATAATATTTAATTACCACAAAT